>CAWUFW010020820.1:0-139681 GCA_963921515.1 Calotriton arnoldi
AACCAGGCTAAAGGAGTGCATAGAGCATGTTAGTCATAGTACCCAGAAAAGGCTAGCACTTACCCCCTCCTTGCTGCTGTCTGGCCTTCAGCTGCCCATCCAGGTCAGGGAAGACCACCGCCAGAATCTGGAGGATGTGGGGGGTCAGGGTCCGGTGTCCGCCCCTCCTGCGAGGAGGCGACAGCTTCAGCTGGACCCTTGCGATCCTCTGGGTCCAGCCACGAAGGTCCTGCCACCTCTTCTGGCAATTGCGGATCCTGCGCCTGTAGACCCCCACAGATCATACTGCCCGGGCGATGGTCAGCCAGATCTCCTGCTTCTGGTGGACATCAACCTGTGAGGATGACAAAGTGAAAAGGCCATTACTACACATGCAACATATCCGTGTATCACACAGTTGGATATACATGTCTCAATCACAGGGGCATATGATGTAAACAGGTAGTGCAACTATGGCTATGAACAGTTGTCCAGCAGTTACTAAATGGTATCATTGCCTGGGAAGTAAAACCTTGTTGGAATGCACTGTTACTGCACTATACCTGTTCAGTGCATGTAACTACACACTTTGGGGGTGACAACTACTCAGTGAGGATGCTAGCCACTGGTGTACACACTGTAAGTCTTGCTAGTCAGACAACATGCACAATTAGTAAGGCAGTGGACAGCACACTCACCTGCTCCCCTGGTTTCCCATACAGCTTGCTGTACTGTGGAAGGAGGCTGTCCAGCAGGGCCTGGTTCTCCTCAGTGCTGAAGGCTGGGGCTCTCTCCACAGTACGTGCCATTGCAGTAGCCAGAGGATGCAGAGACAGCAGCAGTGTATTGTATTGTATACAGCATTTATATAGCGCACTGTCACCCAACGGGTATCCTGGCGCTGAAAGTGTACATAGATGTAATGTGTCATACTGTATTTGAAAGAGAAAAAGGGAGTTATAGATAATAGAGACCTAACGGGAGAGAAGGACATCAGGAGGAGCACTAGAGAATTCAGGAATTACATCTAAGTGTTCCTTTCCCTTGGGAATAACCAGGTCTTTAGTTTCTTCCTGAATTGCATTATGTCTCTGCTTCTCCTGATGTCAGATGGAAGTTCATTCCATAATCGCGAGGCTGCAGAGCTAAAAGCTCTCCCACCTGTTCTAACCCTCTTAAATTTAGGGACATTGACCAGATTTGCTGTGGCCGAACGAAGGTTTCTTGTGGGCGTATACCACGTGAACTTACTCTGCAGAGGCCTAGGACCCAGACCATTTGCTGCCTTAAAAACTATGCAGAGAGATTTAAAAATATTCTCTGCTGAATCGGTAACCAGTGAAGATCCCGTAGAGCCTGAGATGCTGAGGATCTGCGCTGCCAATTTAGGGCCAACTTTGCTGCAATTGTCTGGATCCTCTGCAGCTTCATTATCGAGGAGCTAGGAGCTCCAAGACACAAGGAGTTGCAGTAGTCCAGCCTGCTCAAAATAGCGCTCCTCACTACCTGTATTCTAGCAGAAGCTGGTAGTAGTGGGAGAATCTTTCTAAGGGCTCTGATCAGTGAGAGACAGGTACCCACTGTTTTATTTATTTGTGAATCCACTTGGAGATTATTATCCATCATCACTCCCAGATTGCGCACTGTTTTGGTAGGTATTAGCACGCCATCTGTGGGGGTGAGCCGGAAGTCACCAGGGAGGGACGGCCAACTTTGCTTGTCATGCAGTATATGACTTCAGTTTTTTCTCCATTAAATTGGAGGAAGTTGTGTCTAAGCCAGTGTGAGGTGATAGTCATACATTCATGAAATCTGTCCATAGATATTTTTTGATCTCCCTCCAGAGAAAACATGAGCTGTGTGTCATCAGCATAGTTGACCAAATCCACTCCAAAGGATTTAATGATGGAAATAAGTGGGCGTAGATATATATTAAATAAAATTGGGCTGATTGCTGAGCCCTGCGGGACCACATGTTGAATAGCTGTCTTAGGAGATGTAAAAGGTCGAATGCTTACTAACTGTGATCTATCCGTTAGATAAGACTGCAGCCATCTTAAGGCCTGACCCTTAACTCCGATGCTTTCTAGTCTCTTCAACAGAATACTATGGTTAACCGTGTCGAATGCCGCTGACATGTCCAGCAGCACCAGCACAGCTGCTTGGCCATTGTCAGCACGCATTCTTAAATCATCGAACATAGTTACCAAGGCTGTTTCGGTACCGTGTTCAGGGCGGAATCCGAATTGCAGCTCGTCCAGTAGCCGGTTTTCCTCTAGATATTGAGACAGAGATTTACTCACTATTCGTTCGAGAATTTTTACTGGGTAGGGCAGCAATGAAATCGGTCTATAGCTGGACATCTGAGCTGGATCAAGCGTTGGTTTTTTAAGTAGTGGGGTAACTATTGCCTGTTTCCAACAGTCTGGGACTTCTCCGAAAGTTACTGATTGACAGCATATCTGATGCGGCCGGGGAAAAAGTTCTGTCTTATATTCCTTCCATATTCTCTGAGGGAGGGGGTCCAGTGGAGACCCGGAGGAGACTGTCATAGCTATATTATAAAACACCTCCTCTGGGGGTACTTGGAAGCGTTCCAACGTAGGCTGGCTAGTTCTCTCTAGAAGCTCATCTTGCATATTCCGGGCAGTAAATTCATTCCCCACCTTCAGGGGTAAGTTGTGGTCATCTTCTGCTCCAGTCTGATCCTTCAAGCTGAGGCCGTTAATAATTTTATTGATCTTTTCATTAAAATAAGTTGCTAGATCATCACATAGCTTTTGTGTAGCTATGATCTTATTACCTGTACATGTAGGCTTGGAAAGGCCCTTAGCTATGCTGAAGATAGCTCTGGTCTTGTTTGGTGCTAGCAAGATGGTTTCTGCAAAGTAATCTGCTTTTGAACTAGCAATTGCCTCCTTATATTTATTTAGTTGCGTCTTATAACTTTTTCTGTCTATTTCAGCATATAGCCGCCTCCATTTCCTTTCAGCCAGTTTACATTCCTTACGCTGAAGCCTCAAGTCCTCCTTATACCAGGGGGCAGATGGCTTATCTCTATTTTTCAGCCTCTTTACTGGAATTCTTTGATTCAACGTTTCCACTATTTGATCATGGAGAGTGAGGTAGTTCTCTCCCACCGATTTTTATGGTCAAATAAGTTTGGCCCCGTTATTAGTGGGAGTTGTTTGTTTTTAGCAACTTGGGCCATTCCCTACCCTGTCGATAATTCTCAATATGGGTCCTTTTGCTAGTTGCTCTGGGTAGTGTTAGTAAAAATGTACAAGCGAGTGGTCAGTCCAGCATAGTGGAAGGGTTTCAACCATTCTGGCTTCTGTAGGGTTAGCGAATATTAAGTCCAGGATGTGGCCTTTTGGTGTGTGGGTTCGCAAATTAGTTGTTTCAAATTAAGACTCTCACAGGCTTGCATTAATTCCCTTAGAGGTGTATTGGATTCTCCCTTGTCCCAAAGGTTGAAATCACCTAATAAAATCAACCTTGAGTGAGAGAGTGCCATATTGTATATAGAATCAATCAATGCCTGACATTGAAAGCCCTGTCCTGTAGGCGGTCTGTAGCACACGATGCCAGTGAGCACCTGCCCCTTAGCCTCCTTAAGAGAAAACCCTAGAAGTTCTATACCATCAACCTCATCCATTTGTACTGGCGAAAAATTCCATTCCTCTTTGAATATCACTCCAACCCCCCTCCTCTTCCATATGTTCGTGGTTTATGGAAGGCTTTATATCCTGGGGGCAGGCTAAACCTAGTTCTACTGTAGAATCATCCCGAGTCCAAGTTTCCGAGATGAACAGGGCATCAAAAGCATAGCATTCCAACATAGTGAAGATCTCATGATGGTGTTTAACTAAGGTTCTAGCATTTATAAGCCCACATTTTAGGCTGTCTACATGTTGTTTTCTCAAAGGAGTGATTACCGAAGCATGATTAGGTTCTGAACATTTTTCAATATCTAGCTTACCTATTTGTAATAGTCGTGCCCTTGAGTAGAGGAGTCTGGAGTTGTTGTCGGATACAAGGGGTTCGTAGCCGGCAGCTTGACCGGCAACGTGGCTGGCGCTGTGCGTGGTCGGTGCGCGGACGGGCGCAGACGGGCTTGCCTCTGGCAGTGGTGGTGGCAGATGTCGTCCTGGAGCATGTAGTGCAGGCAAGTGAGCTCTCAGGGGAACAGCCAGCATTATATGTGTGCTGCAGAGGCAGATACTGTCCCATGTGTCCAAAGTGATAGGTCCAAGTCGTTTGCATCTTCTGAATCTGGCCAATCCATGGAATTGCACCACTCATACACGCCCACAGCATCCTTCAAAATTTCAACTTGATGACACCCATGAATTTGCAACATTGTTGTGGCTGGCCAACTGAATTCACTGCATCCGACTCGTAAAAGCTTCGAAAACGCGTCCGTTACCATGTCAGTCCATAGCCAATGCGTGCGCACCGATCGGACCATTGCTGTATGACGCGTATTACATCACACAACACGCATCCGTCAACATCATATGCAATGGCCAATGCGTGCACACCGATCGGACCATTGCTGTACGACGCGTATTTCGAAACACAACACGCATCCATCAACATCATATGCAATGGCCAATGCGTGCGCACCGATCGGTCCATTGCTGTACGACGCGTATTTCGAGACACAACACGCATCCGTCAACATCATAGGCAATGGCGAATGCGTGCGCACTGATCGGTCCATTGCTGTACGACGCGTATTTCGAAACACAACACGCATCCGTCAACATCATATGCAATGGCCAATGCGTGCACACGGATTGGTCCATTGCTGTACGACGCGTATTTCGAGACACAACACGCATCCGTCAACATCATATGCAATGGCCAATGCGTGCGCACTGATCGGTCCATTGCTGTACGACGCGTCCCTGTACAAGTCACTCGCATATGTCACCATGGTTGTCACAGGTGAACGTATGCCAGCCACAATTACTTGCCAGGGACTCAGGGGCACACCTACAACACCACAGCCTGTCCACACTGTATCCTAAGTAGGCCTGGGCGGTAAATTCCGTTCCGCTCGCGGAATTTGCGGAATTTGGGTAATTTCGCGTTCCGCGGAGAACGCGGAATTACCAAAAATTCCGCGATCCGCGACTTTGCGGAATTTTTTGCTTGTTCGCGCTTTCAAAATGCGTGTTCGCGAGATATTTCTCCCCGAGCACGCAAACAGCGTTCGCGAACAGGAAAAAAGCATCGCGAACGGGCGGAACAAGCAATTCCGCGTGTTCGCGGAACTTTTGCGTGCTCGCGGAGATTTTTTACCGTTTCGCGGAGGTTTGCGTAGCGCGACTACGCAAATTCCGCCCACCCCTAATCCTAAGGCATGTAAGGCTGCATTACCTGTGTGTGTATGGGGGTCAACCTGTGTATTTTTTGGTGGCACTTGGGGACAGCCACTCCCAGGCTGTGCACGTGTTCATGGGGACAGAATCCTTTGTGTGTTGTGCACATGACCACTGTGATGTGCAACTGTTCAGTTCAGAGCATGTGGCATGGTCACATTTCCAGGTTGTATATGTGTATGTTATGTCACATACACCCTGAGTCCCATGTGGGATGGTATGTACGTCACAGGGTGACCCATTGCCACAATTGTGATGGCCCGCCACAGTCTGTGTGAATATTGTGTTCCAGATGTCTCTGATTCCATGTGCACAATGGGAGACAGTCTCAACATCCACGTTGTTTGTGCATCGACTTTGATGTTGTGCATGTGTGTGTCACAGACGTCCATGTCTGTCCTGCAGAGGCAACAGGGGCCACTACCTGTGGGAGTCATGGTTGTTTTGCTGGCGTGTACATGATACGCCATGTCATGCCAGTGTCCATCTGGCAATACAGGGTCCCTGGGAATCTACCTGTCAAAGAGCTGTGATGCCTGGGGCACATCTGTCCTCACTTGTCACTGTGGTGTGTGTTTGGAACGTGACAGCAGTACATGGGTACTGTGACACAGCCTAATGATTTCCGGTCCAGGGAAGACATGGCTTGGCAGTTCGGGCTGGACTGTTCCCATGAGGCACAGGGTCAGACTGATTTGCATATGGCCATGTCTGAACTGGGGTGGTGGAGTGAGCTAAAGAATGATGATGGATTAAACCCAGATCAGTTGACTGGGGGTGAGTGTTTGATTGGCTCAAACGTTCCGTCCATCATCCCCTTTGTATCGCTTTGGTCGCCCTAAGTTGGCGGGGTATGCCCAGACGTGGGTCCCTTGCTCACTTTGCCACTGGATTCAAGCAAGCCTGGCTGATGACGGCTGAAATGCCAGAAACCGGTCCTAGGATGCTTGTTTCAGGTCCAGGGAAGACATGGCTTGGCAGTTCGGGCTGGACTGTTCCCATGAGGCACAGGGTCAGACTGATTTGCATATGGCCATGTCTGAACTGGGGGTGGTGGAGTGAGCTAAAGAATGATGATGGATTAAACCCAGATCAGTTGACTGGGGGTGAGTGTTTGATTGGCTCAAACGTTCCGTCCATCATCCCCTTTTGTATCGCTTTGGTCGCCCTAAGTTGGCGGGGGTATGCCCAGACGTGGGTCCCTTGCTCACTTTGTCACTGGATTCAAGCAAGCCTGGCTGATGACGGCTGAAATGCCAGAAACCGGTCCTAGGATGCTTGTTTCCGGTCCAGGGAAGACATGGCTTGGCAGTTCGGGCTGGACTGTTCCCATGAGGCACAGGGTCAGACTGATTTGCATATGGCCATGTCTGAACTGGGGTGGTGGAAGTGAGCTAAAGAATGATGATGGATTAAACCCAGATCAGTTGACTGGGGGTGAGTGTTTGATTGGCTCAAACGTTCCGTCCATCATCCCCTTTTGTATCGCTTTGGTCGCCCTAAGTTGGCGGGGTATGCCCAGACGTGGGTCCCTTGCTCACTTTGCCACTGGATTCAAGCAAGCCTGGCTGATGACGGCTGAAATGCCAGAAACCGGTCCTAGGATGCTTGTTTCCGGTCCAGGGAAGACATGGCTTGGCAGTTCGGGCTGGACTGTTCCCATGATGCACAGGGTCAGACTGATTTGCATATGGCCATGTCTGAACTGGGGTGGTGGAGTGAGCTAAAGAATGATGATGGATTAAACCCAGATCAGTTGACTGGGGGTGAGTGTTTGATTGGCTCAAACGTTCCGTCCATCATCCCCTTTTGTATCGCTTTGGTCGCCCTAAGTTGGCGGGGGTATGCCCAGACGTGGGTCCCTTGCTCACTTTGCCACTGGATTCAAGCAAGCCTGGCTGATGACGGCTGAAATGCCAGAAACCGGTCCTAGGATGCTTGTTTCCGGTCCAGGGAAGACATGGCTTGGCAGTTCGGGCTGGACTGTTCCCATGAGGCACAGGGTCAGACTGATTTGCATATGGCCATGTCTGAACTGGGGTGGTGGAGTGAGCTAAAGAATGATGATGGATTAAACCCAGATCAGTTGACTGGGGGTGAGTGTTTGATTGGCTCAAACGTTCCGTCCATCATCCCCTTTGTATCGCTTTGGTCGCCCTAAGTTGGCGGGGTATGCCCAGACGTGGGTCCCTTGCTCACTTTGCCACTGGATTCAAGCAAGCCTGGCTGATGACGGCTGAAATGCCAGAAACCGGTCCTAGGATGCTTGTTTCCGGTCCAGGGAAGACATGGCTTGGCAGTTCGGGCTGGACTGTTCCCATGAGGCACAGGGTCAGACTGATTTGCATATGGCCATGTCTGAACTGGGGTGGTGGAGTGAGCTAAAGAATGATGATGGATTAAACCCAGATCAGTTGACTGGGGGTGAGTGTTTGATTGGCTCAAACGTTTCGTCCATCATCCCCTTTTGTATCGCTTTGGTCGCCCTAAGTTGGCAGGGGTATGCCCAGACGTGGATCCCTTGCTCACTTTGCCACTGGATTCAAGCAAGCCTGGCTGATGACGGCTGAAATGCCAGAAACCGGTCCTAGGATGCTTGTTTCCGGTCCAGGGAAGACATGGCTTGGCAGTTCGGGCTGGACTGTTCCCATGAGGCACAGGGTCAGACTGATTTGCATATGGCCATGTCTGAACTGGGGTGGTGGAGTGAGCTAAAGAATGATGATGGATTAAACCCAGATCAGTTGACTGGGGTGAGTGTTTGATTGGCTCAAACGTTCCGTCCATCATCCCCTTTTGTATCGCTTTGGTCGCCCTAAGTTGGCGGGGGTATGCCCAGACGTTGGTCCCTTGCTCACTTTGCCACTGGATTCAAGCAAGCCTGGCTGATGACGGCTGAAATGCCAGAAACCGGTCCTAGGATGCTTGTTTCCGGTCCAGGGAAGACATGGCTTGGCAGTTCGGGCTGGACTGTTCCCATGAGGCACAGGGTCAGACTGATTTGCATATGGCCATGTCTGAACTGGGGTGGTGGAGTGAGCTAAAGAATGATGATGGATTAAACCCAGATCAGTTGACTGGGGGTGAGTGTTTGATTGGCTCAAACGTTCCGTCCATCATCCCCTTTGTATCGCTAATGATTTCCCATAGCACAACCTGGAACTTGTTGTCAACACATGTTGAACTGAGATGTTAGATGATGGCCATGTAGGTGCCATATATGTCCATACAGAACGGCACACACATCAAGTACTTGTGTCTCGTAATGATGTATCATGTGATATTTAGTATGGTCAATGCCACATATGTGGGGTGACTGTCAATCTTTCTTTGTTCACCTATGTACTGCAGGGCACCAGCTGTCCATAGACCATTCCCTGACCTTGCAACCATGGTGGAACGTGACTGCATCCGACGGTACCGCTTCAACAGGCCGCTGATTGAGGAATTGGTGGGGCGGTTGGCCCCACATTTGCTACCTGGCCGGCCATACCCTACAGCGCTGACCCCCAAGGTGAAGGTGATGGCAGCCCTACACTTCTTTGCCACCGGTACCTTTCAACACACTGTGCCGTCTGCTGGTGGGATGTCACAGACCATGTTCAGCTGTGTGCTACGCGATGTTTTGGAGGCAATGTTAACATACTTGAACCAGTACATCTATTTCCCTAAACGTCAACAACTCACTGACGTCAAGAGTGACTTCTATGCCCTGGGGAGGATGCCACATGTCATCGGCTCCATTGATGGGACACATGTGGCTTTGGTACCACCACAGGCACATGAGCAGGCATACAGGAACAGGAAGATTTTCCATTCTATCAATGCTCTGGTGGTATGTCTTGCAGATATGAGCATCTCACATGTGTGTGCACGTTTTCCCGGTTCTGCACACGATGCCTATGTGATGAGGAGTAGTCGCATCCCGAGGATGATGTCACAGATGCAGAACCAGCGTGCCTGGCTTGTCGGTGTGTACTGACTTTGTACCATTGTGTGTGTTCTGCAATGTTGTATTCCACCCTCTTTCCCAACTCAGCTAATGTGCAATTGTCTGTATGTAGGTGACTCCGGATACCCCAACATGCCGTGGTTGCTGACACCCCTCAGGAACCCTGTGACACCAGCTCAGATGCGCTACAATGAGGCACATGGTCGGACCAGGAGAGTGATCAAGCAGACATTTGGTCTCCTGAAGAGCCGCTTTCGCTGCCTGGACAAGACAGGAGGGGCCCACCCATATGCCCCTGCAAAGGTGTGCAAGATTTTCATCGTCTGCTGCATGCTACACAACCTGGCAGTGCAGAAGGAGTTGCCTCTCATCCTGGATGACGATGACAAACATCCGCCACCTGTGGAGGATCCTGGCCTGGGCCACGATGCCAGTGATGATGATGATGATGAGGGTGATGTCCGCACACAGCTCATCACCAACTTCTTCAGCTGAATGTGAGTATACAGAGATGTTATGTCAATGATTTGAGTTTGCATGATATGTGTTGGTGGTGCTCTGTTGCTGTTTGAGTGTGGCCATGTGCTACTTGACTGGATGCGTGCAGCGATGTGTCCTTACAGGTAGTTTGTACTCCCCAACAGTGTTGACATGCTAACTTGGTTTTGTGTAGGTATCTTGTGACATGTATTGGGCATGAGTATTGCAGTTCTGACCTGTTCTTCAGTGCTTTTGACTGTGTGTCATGTCTGTCCTTCACAGGGTACTTTCAGAGTTGTTTGGTCAACTGTGATCCCCCGACACCATGATTCAACTTCCAGGGTGGAAGCAGTCTTTTCCCTACAGGTGATGTGCCACACACCCCTGGACTTTATTTCTTCAACACTTGTTGACTGTGTGGCCACTGCCACGTGGGATTACCTTGCATCTGTAGTGGAAAAAACATGTTGCAAATGTGTAATGAACCTGTGCTTCACTTTGGGATGTGCGTTGTCTGTGGTCACACATCTGACTGACATTTGCTTACTGCACCTGTGGGCTACTTAACACAGACTCTGAATAGGTGTGGTGTCTGTGCATTCCACTGTATTTCCTGGCAACATCAGTGTAGGCGATGAGTCAGATGCCCCTGGTGTGTATGTGTTGTGTTGCCCTAGTGGTGTGTCTCCCTTATATGTGTCATGTCGCCATGACTCACATGCCGGTGTTGGAATTGCTGTAGCAGATAGCATGCACAGTGTCATTTAGCAGATCATCATCTCCATGACAAAATACCACGTTGGAATCACAACAGAGGCAAGTATGGTGTATTAGTGAGTTTATTTACATACATGTGTGAGGATAGTGCACAGGATGGTGGGTGCTGTACATTGGGATTGGAATCCAAAGTTCCCAGATGAGTTGGAAGTGTTGGTAGCAGAAATGTCCTGAGTAAAGTCCACAGTCATCTGATACATTAGTCCAACTTAAACTCCCCATGTCATGTGGGAGAGTTGGGTTGCATTCGACAGGGTGAACAGTTTTCACACAAAGGAGAATTTCCAGAACAGGTGTTGGGTTCCTGGGGGATGTACATGGCCAATTGCCTCTCAGTTGTCCTTCCTCGGACGACCCCTCTTCTTTCTGGGGGACCCTCACGTGCAGGCCGCTGCGGTGCAGAGGACTCTCCACCAGAGTCATCCTCCCTCCCTGTGGCAGTTGCAGTTGTTGCGGCACCAGATGTTGTGGGCACACAGGGAGGTGTGGACATGTTGGTGCTAATCTGGCGGAGGCATGTCAATATGTCCCTCTGCACCGCTGTCAGTTCTTCCAATGTGTCCCACTTGGACTCCATGCCAGACATGTGTGTCTCCACACGGGACATGTGGGAGTCCAAGCGGGCATGATGGGCAGCCTGCTGCTGTTGAATGTCCTTGAGGATCCCCACTACCTGGCTGACCTCTCCGGTGCTATTCTGGTACGCATCTGCAATGTGTACCAGTTGTGGGTCATCATGCAGTCCAGACCCCTCTGCAAACAGCGACCTCTGCCTACCACCTCTCCCACCACCCCTGGCCACACATGCGGGACCTGTGGTGGCACGCACAGATGACCCTAGGCCCCCTTGGGGGTTGGTACTGGGGTTGTTGTCCGTTGCTTCCCGGGGGGCCGGGGTCCCTGTGCTGTTGTCATTCAGTGTCCTTGGTCTGTCCATGTCAGCGGGGGTGGTCTGTGTGTTGGCAGATGTTGGAGGAGTGGGTGCAGGGGGTGCAGATGGTGGTCCTGCTGGTGCTGCATGATGACTCACACCGGAGGGGCCAGGTAGGTCTTCGCCATTCGAGGAGGGCAGAGGCTGTTCCACACCAGAGAGCTCAGGGGCCACCGGAGCCTGGGACAGGGAGTCCTCATCATCTGCTGCTGTGTCCCCATCATCACCTGTGTTTGGAAGAGACACACAATGTATGTTATGTTTCTCCAGGCACCAATGGTTCAAACACATGACAGTTGTGACTGTACATCTAGATGCGTGCCTGTACATTGCATTGTGCTAAGTTGTCACAGCCACAGGTTGATATTGTTGTAGCACATTGTCCTGCCAACCTGAAGCATTTCAATGTGAATGTTGAGGTGTGTGCATGACCAGCTCATGTATAGATTGGCTGTACATGGCCATTGCTACTCAAGGGCCATCACGTGCCTGACACAGGTGTGTCATCCTTGTCCACATTTGTCCTTTAACAGGGACATACGTGCAATTCCACTTAGGATATCTTTCAAGATTGGGCCATGTGTGGTGGCAGTTTTTGCCAGTCTTTGTGCGTCACATTGGTGTGTCTGGACAACATGGTCACAGTCCGGTATGCCTGGGATCTCTTGGGAGTATCTGTGTTGTTGTCTGGGTTCCTAGTTCACGTCTCATTTCATACAAGTGATGTTGTTAACGTAGCTAATGATGTTGTTGCTGAGTTTTGTACGTGCAAACGTGATTAATCTTGTCAATGTCCTCCATGGTGATAAGGATTGGGCACGGCAGCTCTATGGCTTTTCCATTGTCATGACAGTGATGGCCAGTGGTGTGTGTTGCAGTTCTGCTGCTGTGAGTAGCATGTCTCCTCAAATGCAGTCCAGCTTGGTGCTTGTGTCTACAGTGTCTATGACAGTGAGTGGTGTGTTGTGTGAAGGATGCATATGTTGCCGAGCGATGTGGGAGTGGAATGCAGCTCACAACCGCAACTTGTGTGACTGACACCATGGTACAGTGTCCGGTATATTGGTGTGTCCATTGCATTCACTGTCAGGTGTCCCCTGTCAATGATGTCTCTGTGACTTCCTGTGTGTTTTGTGCTATGTAGTTTGTCTGATTCTCCACAGTTGTCATCTGCAAGTCACACCTTCACAGCCAGGCCAGGGGCACCCATGGACACTGCATCCCCTGACAGTGTGTGTAAACATAGAGTTGCAATGGCTGTGAGTGTGTACGTGTTTGGGTTGGCCAGTGCATGGGTGTGAATTGCAGGCACATCATTTCTCATGCCCATGTGTCAGCCATCTTGCCAGGGCTTTTACTTTGGGAGTGACTGGTCCCACGTGTGCAATGTGTTTTTGCAGAGTAGGTGTGTGTATGGCCAGCATTGGTGGTATTTGGTTGACATCCGGACCTCCTTCTCCCCCAGCCCAGTTATCCCACCATGAAGCATGCCACCCTTGCAGTGGGTGCAGGTTAACTCTCAGGACGTCAGTCAGTGGTGTCCTGTTGTTGGTTGGTGCACAGTTTCCAGCAGGGCCTTGTGCTCCCCACAACAGAGCACCATTGTCAGACATCTTTGAAGTGGCTTTTCACTCACTCTCTTGTGGAGCACGGTCCCAGGTGTGTTGTTTGGAGTTAGTGGAAGTGGTGTGTGTGTAAAGGCCTGCTGGTAGCTGTAGTCGGAGCTGGCACTCCTCCTCCCCAGGCCAGACATCCCACCATGAAACGTGCTTCCATTGCAGGGAGTGCAAGTTGGTTGTCAGGATGTCAGTCAGTGGTGTCCTGCTGTTGGTTGGTGCACAGTTCCCAGCAGGGCATTGTGCTCCCCACAACAGAGCACCATTGTCAGACATCTTTGAAGTGGCTTTTCACTCCCTGTGAGGTGTGCATACTTCAGTGGGAGCTTGCCGGGCCATGCGGGTGGGGGATGTTGAGCTGTGACTACCACTCCCATCATGCTATTGCCTACACCCCCTTCCCAGCATGCCCATACTTCCTTCCTTTTGAGTCGACTTCACTGTGTGTGAGTATGACAGCAATGGCAAGATGGCTGACAGTGTGGTCCTGTTGTTTGTTGGTGCACAGTTCCCAGCAGGGCCTTGTGCTCCCCATAGCTGAGGCCAGTGTCAGACATCTTGGAAGTGGCTTTTCACTCACTCTCTTGTGGAGCACGGTCCCAGGTGTGTTGTTTGGAGTTAGTGGAAGTGGTGTGTGTGTAAGGGCCTGCTGGTAGCTGTAGTCGGAGCTGGCACTCCTCCTCCCCCCAGGCCAGACATCCCACCATGAAACGTGCTTCCATTGCAGGGAGTGCAAGTTGGTTATCAGGATGTCAGTCAGTGGTGTCCTGCTGTTGGTTGGTGCACATTTCCCAGCAGGGCCTTGTGCTCCCCACAACAGAGCACCATTGTCAGACATCTTTGAAGTGTCTTTTCACTCCCTGTGAGGTGTGCATGCTTCAGTGTGAGCTTGCCGGGCCATGCGGGTGGGGGATGTTGAGCTGTGACTACCACTCCCATCATGCTATTGCATACACCCCCCTTCCCAGCATGCCCATACTTCCTTCCTTTTGAGTCGACTTCACTGTGTGTGAGTGTGACAGCAATGGCAAGATGGCTGACAGTGTGGTCCTGTTGTTTGTTGGTGCACAGTTCCCAGCAGGGCCTTGTGCTCCCCACAGCTGAGGCCAGTGTCAGACATCTTGGAAGTGGCTTTACACTCACTCTCTTGTGGAGCACGGTCCCAGGTATGTTGTTTGGAGTTAGTGGAAGTGGTGTGTGTGTAAGGGCCTGCTGGTAGCTGTAGTCGGAGCTGGCACTCCTCCTCCCCCCAGGCCAGACATCCCACCATGAAACGTGCTTCCATTGCAGGGAGTGCAAGTTGGTTGTCAGGATGTCAGTCAGTGGTGTCCTGCTGTTGGTTGGTGCACAGTTCCCAGGAGGGCCTTGTGCTCCCCACAACAGAGCACCATTGTCAGACATCTTTGAAGTGGCTTTTCACTCCCTGTGAGGTGTGCATGATTCAGTGCGAGCTTGCCAGGCCATGCGGGTGGGGGATGTTGAGCTGTGACTACCACTCCCATCATGCTATTGCCTACACCCCCCTTCCCAGCATGCCCATACTTCCTTCCTTTTGAGTCGACTTCACTGTGTGTGAGTGTGACAGCAATGGCAAGATGGCTGACAGTGTGGTCCTGTTGTTTGTTGGTGCACAGTTCCCAGCAGGGCCTTGTGTTCTCCACAGCTGAGGCCAGTGTCAGACATCTTGGAAGTGGCTTTTCACTCACTCTCTTGTGGAGCACGGTCCCAGGTGTGTTGTTTGGAGTTAGTGGAAGTGGTGTGTGTGTAAGGGCCTGCTGGTAGCTGTAGTCGGAGGTGGCACTCCTCCTCCCCCCAGGCCAGACATCCCACCATGAAACGTGCTTCCATTGCAGGGAGTGCAAGTTGGTTGTCAGGATGTCAGTCAGTGGTGTCCTGCTGTTGGTTGGTGCACAGTTCCCAGGAGGGCCTTGTACTCCCCACAACAGAGCACCATTGTCAGACATCTTTGAAGTGGCTTTTCACTCCCTGTGAGGTGTGCATGCTTCAGTGTGAGCTTGCCGGGCCATGCGGGTGGGGGATGTTGAGCTGTGACTACCACTCCCATCATGCTATTGCCTACACCCCCTTCCCAGCATGCCCATACTTCCTTCCTTTTGAGTTGACTTCACTGTGTGTGAGTGTGACAGCAATGGCAAGATGGCTGACAGTGTGGTCCTGTTGTTTGTTGGTGCACAGTTCCCAGCAGGGCCTTGTGCTCCCCACAGCTGAGGCCAGTGTCAGACATCTTGGAAGTGGCTTTACACTCACTCTCTTGTGGAGCACGGTCCCAGGTGTGTTGTTTGGAGTTAGTGGAAGTGGTGTGTGTGTAAGGGCCTGCTGGTAGCTGTAGTCGGAGCTGGCACTCCTCCTCCCCCAGGCCAGACATCCCACCATGAAACGTGCTTCCATTGCAGGGAGTGCAAGTTGGTTGTCAGGATGTCAGTCAGTGGTGTCCTGCTGTTGGTTGGTGCACAGTTCCCAGCAGGGCCTTGTGCTCCCCACAACAGAGCACCATTGTCAGACATCTTTGAAGTGGCTTTTCACTCCCTGTGAGGTGTGCATGATTCAGTGCGAGCTTGCCAGGCCATGCGGGTGGGGGATGTTGAGCTGTGACTACCACTCCCATCATGCTATTGCCTACACCCCCCTTCCCAGCATGCCCATACTTCCTTCCTTTTGAGTCGACTTCACTGTGTGTGAGTGTGACAGCAATGGCAAGATGGCTGACAGTGTGGTCCTGTTGTTTGTTGGTGCACAGTTCCCAGCAGGGCCTTGTGCTCTCCACAGCTGAGGCCAGTGTCAGACATCTTGGAAGTGGCTTTTCACTCACTCTCTTGTGGAGCACGGTCCCAGGTGTGTTGTTTGGAGTTAGTGGAAGTGGTGTGTGTGTAAGGGCCTGCTGGTAGCTGTAGTCGGAGCTGGCACTCCTCCTCCCCCAGGCCAGACATCCCACCATGAAACGTGCTTCCATTGCAGGGAGTGCAAGTTGGTTGTCAGGATGTCAGTCAGTGGTGTCCTGCTGTTGGTTGGTGCACAGTTCCCAGCAGGGCCTTGTGCTCCCCACAACAGAGCACCATTGTCAGACATCTTTGAAGTGGCTTTTCACTCCCTGTGAGGTGTGCATGCTTCAGTGTGAGCTTGCCGGGCCATGCGGGTGGGGGATGTTGAGCTGTGACTACCACTCCCATCATGCTATTGCCTACACCCCCCTTCCCAGCATGCCCATACTTCCTTCCTTTTGAGTTGACTTCACTGTGTGTGAGTGTGACAGCAATGGCAAGATGGCTGACAGTGTGGTCCTGTTGTTTGTTGGTGCACAGTTCCCAGCAGGGCCTTGTGCTCCCCACAGCTGAGGCCAGTGTCAGACATCTTGGAAGTGGCTTTTCACTCACTCTCTTGTGGAGCACGGTCCCAGGTGTGTTGTTTGGAGTTAGTGGAAGTGGTGTGTGTGTAAGGGCCTGCTGGTAGCTGTAGTCGGAGCTGGCACTCCTCCTCCCCCAGGCCAGACATCCCACCATGAAACGTGCTTCCATTGCAGGGAGTGCAAGTTGGTTGTCAGGATGTCAGTCAGTGGTGTCCTGCTGTTGGTTGGTGCACAGTTCCTAGCAGGGCCTTGTGCTCCCCACAACAGAGCACCATTGTCAGACATCTTTGAAGTGGCTTTTCACTCCCTGTGAGGTGTGCATGCTTCAGTGTGAGCTTGCCGGGCCATGCGGGTGGGGGATGTTGAGCTGTGACTACCACTCCCATCATGCTATTGCCTACACCCCCCTTCCCAGCATGCCCATACTTCCTTCCTTTTGAGTTGACTTCACTGTGTGTGAGTGTGACAGCAATGGCAAGATGGCTGACAGTGTGGTCCTGTTGTTTGTTGGTGCACAGTTCCCAGCAGGGCCTTGTGCTCCCCACAGCTGAGGCCAGTGTCAGACATCTTGGAAGTGGCTTTTCACTACTCTCTTGAGGAGCACGGTCCCAGGTGTGTTGTTTGGAGTTAGTGGAAGTGGTGTGTGTGTAAGGGCCTGCTGGTAGCTGTAGTCGGAGCTGGCACTCCTCCTCCCCCCAGGCCAGACATCCCACCATGAAACGTGCTTCCATTGCAGGGAGTGCAAGTTGGTTGTCAGGATGTCAGTCAGTGGTGTCCTGCTGTTGGTTGGTGCACAGTTCCCAGCAGGGCCTTGTGCTCCCCACAACAGAGCACCATTGTCAGACATCTTTGAAGTGGCTTTTCAATCCCTGTGAGGTGTGCATGCTTCAGTGTGAGCTTGCCGGGCCATGCGGGTGGGGGATGTTGAGCTGTGACTACCACTCCCATCATGCTATTGCCTACACCCCCCTTCCCAGCATGCCCATACTTCCTTCCTTTTGAGTCGACTTCACTGTGTGTGAGTGTGACAGCAATGGCAAGATGGCTGACAGTGTGGTCCTGTTGTTTGTTGGTGCACAGTTCACAGCAGGGCCTTGTGCTCCCCACAGCTGAGGCCAGTGTCAGACATCTTGGAAGTGGCTTTTCACTCCCTGTGAGGTGTGCATGTTTCAGTGTGAGCTTGCCGGGCCATGCGGGTGGGGGATGTTGAGCTGTGACTACCACTCCCATCATGCTATTGCCTACACCCCCTTTCCCAGCATGCCCATACTTCCTTCCTTTTGACTCTGCTTCCCTGTGGGGTAGTGTGCCTGTGCTGACAGGATGGCTGACAGTGTTGTCCTGGCGTTTGTTTGGCTACAAGCCCCAAAAGTGTCCCTGTGCTTCACACAGCATAACCCAGTGTGGTAGTTCTTTGTGGGATATTTAATTAGAGTGTGAGGCAATGCATTCTCCCAGGTGAGTTGTGTGGAGTTTGTGTTAAGGGGGTGTGTGAGAAAAGCTGCTGGTAACTATGGTCAGAGCTGTCAGTCCTCCTTCCCACCCAGCCAGATATCCCACCATGGAACGTGCTTCCATTGCAGGGAGTGCAAGTTGGCTTTCAGGATGTCAGGCAGTGGTGTCCTGCTGTTGTTCTGAGCACAACACCCAGCAGGGGCTTGTTCTCCCCACAGCAGTACCCAGTGTCAGCCATCTTGTCAGTTCTTTTCCACTCCCTGTGATGTGAGCATGGTTCAGAGTGGTGTTGATGGGCCAATTGTGAGGGTGACCAATATCTGTGACTACAACTCCCATCATGCTATTGGCTACACTCACTTCACCAGCATACACACAATTCCTTCCTTTCAGTCAGCTTCCCTGTGAGGTGGTGTCCTAGTGGTGGCAAAATGTCTGACAATGTTTGTTGGTTAGATTTGTGCCACTGCCTTGCTCTATTTGTTGATAGGTTTGTACATGTCATGACACAGTTACATATCACTATGAGATGGCAGGTATTATGTTTGTCTGACTAGCATACACATCTTAGGATGATTATCTTTTGGTTACTGTGGCTTTGCTAACGGTGCATGGTTTCACTATCCCCTTGACAGTGATGTGTGTGTATTGTCACAAAATATTGGGTATATTGGTTGTGTACTCACCAGGCTCTGGGATGTCTGATAGTCCATGTACGCTCTCTGGTGGTAGGATGGCCCGCACCTTCTCCTCCCAGGACCTGAGGTATACTGGTTTGGCAGGAGGGCCACTGCCGGTGCGATGACTCAAGGCGTATTCCTTCTTGAGTAGGTCCTTGACCCTCCGGCGCACGTCATACCACCTGTTCTGGATGTCTTCCTTTGTGCGCAAACATGGTGATTGTGCGTTCACCCTGTCGACGATCCTCTCCCACATCTTGGTTTTCTGCGACATGGGGGTCTGTTGGACCAATGTACCAAACAACTGTGGCTCTACTCTTAGGATTTCATCTACCAGGACTTCCAATTCACTGTCTAGGAACTTTGGATTCTTCTTTGGGGGCATGGTGATGGTTGGTGGTGGGGATTGATGTGTGTGTGAGTGTGCAAGTGAGGGTGGGTGAGTGTCAGTTTTGCTGGGTGTATGAGAGGGTGCTATTAGGGAAGTGCTAATGGTGTGTGGCTTGTGTGATGGATGAGTTGTGAGTGTGTTTGTGGTTGCTGTCTGATGGTGTTCTGTGCTGGCAGGTCAGTTGAATTTGCAAAGGATCATGGTAGGGATTTGTGGCCTTTATATGGGTGGAGTTATGGGTGTGTCTTTGTTCCATGTTTTTTTCCCCCACTATTTATTGACTTTGTCATTGCTTGTTTGGCCCTTTTTTTTGCATTTTTTCCTTTGTATTTTTTGGGCATGTAGGAGACGTTCTTCTGACCGAGTCGGACGCTGCAGTTGTCTCGTGCGAGCTTCTCCAAGTCTTTCACGTTGTCTTTCTGATGGGTTTCATGTGCGGCGTACGCGTCGGTCGCGGAGTATTGGGTTGCTTCGGCTCCCTGTTTTCTATGCGTGTCGGTCGTACGGCTTGAGCTCCGTGCGACTCGGTCTGGTTTTACACGCATTGCATCGTACTGCGCGGGTCGGAGTTCGCGGGTACGTATCTGTCGGGTTCATTCCTGGTGCGTGTCGGTCGGTTCGATTCGCGTAGATTTTCCGGCCGGATGGCTGCTTTCCGTGCTGTTTGGTCCTTCGGCTTGTGTTCCGTACGAGTCGGTCGTAATTTACATGCATAGCATCGTACTACGCGGATCGGACTGCACCGGTACGTGTCGGTCGGACTACATTCCCGTACCGAGTCGGTCGGTACGTTTTCCGGCCTGAATCGGAATCGGCCCCCAGGTCTTGCGGCACCGCATGCCCGGCATATGCTTTCCTGAATTTAAAGAAAGGTATTGCTGCTAATGCCTTTGCTTAACAAAAGAGATAATAACAGGGGATAGAATAGAAGGGGGTGGTGAACAGCGAGAATCATTTATTTTAGAAATTAACATCTGTTTATGGTTCTTATATTAATAGAGTACGTTTGGGCCTTCAGTTACAAGCAAAGAAAAAAGATGGTGGCTAAATGGAGGCAAGCTACGCATGCGCATTGTAGTCATGAATGTGACCCGCTGACAAGCTGCCAAGGGCCAAGGACAAGAGACGTGCGAAAGTTGTTCTCGACTGTGGAACTGCATTCAAAATGTTATTTGATTTGCAACATTAGATATATGGGAAAGGAAATAAGACAGAATAATGAATGAGCTAAAGGGGAAGGGTTTGTTAGACAAAAGAGTATTAATGAAATTAAATATGTCAGCATGAGATGAATGACAACTCCCCTGTCCCTGCCCAATCAGAGTTCGTATTTCATCAAGATTTGTAACTTTTAAGGGTGGGACATGCAGAAATAAGACTATAACTAGTCTGACTTAAAGGGTGTTAGTCGTCAACATTACTGCAAGAGAGAGAGAGAGAGAGTGAGGCGAGAGCTGCTGCTGATGAGGAAAGGAGAGAACAGACTGGGAAGATTCATACCTGAATCACAACCTGATTAGATTGAAGATTCCGGAAGAATATCGAGGAGGGAGAGAGTGTAAGTAAGGGATGCGCTCTGGTGCGTCGGGTCTGTAGAGAAGTTTAGTAAGTATTGCCCTGCCCTGATCCTGTCCTATAGTCTTTGTCTCTTGATTCTTAATCAGGAGACCTCCACCAGCCCTTTGGCAAGAGGGGGGTTTTTCCGTTATCACCATTGGGTAACTATTATTCTGTCTCAAATTTGCACAGCTTTTGAAAATGTATGATTTATTATGCCTTTTGTCTCTTCATCTATCCACTCTTAATGCATCGATTTGTTGAATGAGTCTATGAATTGAATGTATTTGCTAAATGAATGTTCTCTCCCATGAAAAGTTGATGGTGTTTGCACTGTGAATTTGTACTAATGAGCATTCATTTATGACTGAAGATTTAGATAAAATTCATTGAATCTTACCCAGAGTCTGTGGTTATTTTCACTAAGATCAGTAAGTTAGTTAGTTAATTGTTAATATCACCATCAACTACTCAACTAATGGTCCACCGACCAAAGGAAGAGTGTTGATCTGTGAAGATTAGTTAGACATCGAATAAATCTCTCAAATAATTTTGAGTATACAAAGGAGTTAACTAATCAAGATTGAAGTGAAATTATAAAACTTGACACCCAGCAAAACAGCCAGGAAATCTGATTGTGTATATGGGCCCATTGAAATTTTCATTGACTGTGAGGTGTTCATCCCTGGCCTTTCACTGGATCAGTTTTTCTGGTAGCAGAGCGATGGTTATTATTGAGTAGTTTGGTGATTAGTGATTATTGAATATTGATTTTTGAATATTAACTATATGTTTAACACTAAGGGGCCGATTCCGATCTCGGTTGGAAACCGTACCGACCGACACGGACCGGGACTGGAGTCCGACCAACACGTACACGATCCGTACGACCGTACGAGTACGATGCTAAGCGTGTGATTTCCAAACGAGTCTCACGGAGCGCAATCCACACGCCTGAGCCGCACGGTAAACAGTGATTTGCCCGTAAAGGGAACGCGAAACGTATCGACCGACACGGACCCGGACTGGACCCGAACGACATGTACACGCACCGTACGACCATACGAGTACGATGCAATGCGTGCAAAAGGAAAACGACTCGCACGGAGCACAATCCGGAAGAACGAGACGTACGGGAAACAGTGACCACCATTGAAAACAGCCCGTGGCGACCGACGCGTACGCAAGCGCTGCAACAGAGCACATTGTGAGTGAGACAGACTCAGAGTACCTCCCAATTGCCCCTGTCAGCGTCCTTCCCAGTCAACTGAACGTCTCCATCATGCACAACAAAACCTACATTTAAATCCTGAGAAAAAATCAAACAAGCAATGTCCAAATCAATAAAGAAATAAGAAAAAAAACATGAACAAAGACACACCCACAACTCCACCTACATAAAGGCCCAAATCCACTACCATGATCCTTTGCTATTTCAAACACATGACAGCAGAGAAGACAACTACACTGCACTCTGAGCCACACCCACAACTCACTCACCACACAACATCCACACCATTATCACCTCCTAAACACACTCACAACAAGCAAGAGAAACTGACACCCACTCACCCTCACTTACACCCTCACACACACATCAATCTCCACAACCACCCAGCACCATGCCCCCGAAGAAGAATCCAAAGTTCACAGATAGTGAGTTGGTAGTCTTGGTTGATGAAATACTCCAAGTAGAGCCACATTTATTTGGAACCTTGGTCCAACAGACCCCCATGTCACAGAAAACAAAGATGTGGGAGAGGATCATCGACAAGGTGAACACACAAGCACCTTGCCTGCGCACATCCAGAACAGGTACTACGATGTGCGAAGGAGGGTCAAGAAGCTCATAGCCAGAGAGCATGCCTTGAGCCAGCGTACTGGCGGTGGCCCTTCTGTAAAACCAACATACTTCACGTCCTGGGGGGAGAAAGTGCGGGCCATACTCCCACCAGAGGGCATCCATGGATTGACAGGAATACCAGAGCCTGGTGAGTACACAACCAATCTAGTCAATATTGTGTGCCAACACACACACATCACTGCCAAGGGGACATTGAAAACAAGTAGCGTTAGCAAAGCCAAATTAAGCCTTAAAAAAGTTATTCTGTGATGTGTATGCCAGTTACACAAACGCAATAGCTGCTATCTCAGAGTAATATAGAACTAGGTCATAACATGTAAAAACCTAACAACAAATACAGCAAGGCATTGGTACTAAACACCAACAAACACTGTCAGCCATCTTGCCAAACCTGTCACACTACCTCACAGGAAGCTGATTCACAGGAAGGAAGGTGGGTATGCTGGGAGGGTGGGTGTAGCCAAAAGCTTGATGGGAGTTGTAGTCACAGACACCAGACCCCCTCCCACATGGTCCATCAAGCCCACCCTGAACCATGTTCACCTCACAGGGAGTGGAAAAGTACTGACAATATGGCTGACACTGGGCCCTGCTATGGGGAGCACAAGGGCCTGGTGGGGGTTGTGCTCCAACATACACCAGGACACCACTGTCAGCCATCTTGCCAAACCTGTCACACTACCTCACAGGGAAGCTGATTCACAGGAAGGAAGGTGGGTATGCTGGGAGGGTGGGTGTAGCCAAAAGCTTGATGGGAGTTGTAGTCACAGACACCAGACCCCCTCCCACATGGTCCATCAAGCCCACCCTGAACCATGTTCACCTCACAGGGAGTGGAAAAGTACTGACAATATGGCTGACACTGGGGCCTGCTATGGGGAGCACAAGGGCCTGGTGGGGGTTGTGCTCCAACAAACACCAGGACACCACTGTCAGCCATCTTGCCAGCACTGTTCAACCACCTCACAGGGAATCTGAGTCACAGGAAGGAAGGTCGGGTATGCTGGGAAGGTGGGTGTAGCCAAAAGCATGATGGGATTTGCAGGCATAGCCAAAAGTCCCCCTCCCACATAGCCCATCAAGCCCACCCAGAACCATGTTCACCTCACAGGGAGTGGAAAAGTACTGACAATATGGCTGACACTGGGCCCTGCTATGGCGACCACAAGGCCCTGGTGGACTTCACTCTGGAAAATTAATCTACCAACACTACCAACTCCTCTGTGAACTTTGGATTTCTATTTCACTGTATAGCACTTTCTACCACATATACCATTCACACACATGTATGTAAATAAATTGTTAAACACACAATACTTGCCTCTGTTGTAAATTAAACTGGGTTTGTCACATAGAGATGACGCAATGCTAAAGAAAGACTGTGCATGGAAACTACTACAGCAATGTCAACATAGTTCTGTGACTCATGTTGATGTGAGACATATGAGAGATAGACACTACTAGGTCAACACAACACTAATTCACTATGCCCATCATACTCATTGCCTCCAACATTGTGAACTGAAAATACACAGAAATACAGAGGCTGTGGCAATCAGGCCACAGGCATAGTATACCAAAGATTGTCAGATGTGTGGATACAGAGGAAGCACATCACAAAGTGGTGCACACCTTTATTACACATACACAACAAGTGAACTGACTGACAGATGCAAGGTATCCTCACATGACAGTGAGCACAAAGTAACCCAGAGGGCCAGACATGCCAGGACTGGCTTGTGTGGGATGATGCATCCGGGTTCCATGTAAGGTTGCACTCTGTAACTGGATTGTATATTTTTGGAGGTCACATGTCACCAGACAACAGCCAAAGGACCCTGTGAAGGACAGACATACAACAGTATTGTTATCACAAAATGACTGCATACATCTACAATACACATTACATACACAATTCCTAAGATTTGTGAAAAAAACCTATGAATCATGTCAACACTGTTTGTGAGAACATACTAACTCGAAGGACACATTAATGCAACAATCATGTCAAGTAGCATTCAGCCACACGTATGTACCCACATTGCACCACAAAAACACGTATCAGGCAAGGTAAAAACGCAGACAACTCATCACTGCACACTTACAATTATGAGAAAAAGTTGGTGATGAGCTGAGTCCGGACATCCCCCTCACCCTCATCATCACTCGCTACATGACCCAGGCCTGGATCCTCCCCTGCTGGCGGTTGATGGTCATCATCATCTTCGATGAGAGGCACCTCTTCCCTCACTTCCATGTTGTGTAGCATGCAACACACAATAAATATCTTGCACACCTTTTCAGGTGCATTTTGGAGGGCCCCTCCTGTCTTGTCCAGGCAGCAGAATCTGCTTTTCAGGAGTCCAAATGTCCGCTCTATCACTCGCCTGGTCCACCCATGTGCTTTATTGTAACGTAGCTGCGCTGGTGTGACTGGGTTTCTAAGAGGTGTCAGCAACCACAGCATTTTGGGGTATCCGGAGTCACCTACATACAAACAAACAAACATGTCATGGGTCAGGAAAGAGAGTTAAATTTCAAAATAACAAAAAAATCACAAGGTAAACAGAGATTACACACCGACAAGCCAGGCACGCTGGTTCTGCAGCTGTGACATCATCTGTGGGATCCTGCTATTCCTCATGATGTAGGCGTCATGTGCAGAACCAGGGAAACGGGCACAGACATGTGATATTGTCATGTCCGGAAGACATACCACCAGGACATTAATGGAGTGGAAATGTTTCCTGTTTCTGTATGTCTGCTCATGTGCGTGTGGTGGTACCAAAGCCACATGTGTACCATCAATTGAGCCTATAACATGTGTCATCCTTCCCAGTGCATAGAAGTCAGCCTTTATGCCAGGCATTTGTTGTTGATTTGGAAATTTGATGTATCTGTCCGGATGACACAACATTGCCTCCAAAACATCACGTAGCACATGGCTGAACATGGTCTGTGACATCCCACCAGCACCAGCCACAGTGTATTGGAAGGTTCCTATGGCAAAGAAATGTAGGGCTGCCATCACCTTCACCTTGGGGGTCAGCGCAGTAGGATACACCCGTCCAGGTCGTAAATGTGGGGCCAACTGCTCTGCAAAATCCTCAATCAGTGGTCCTGTGAAGCGGTTACGTCGGATGCAGTCACGTTCATGCATGGTTGCAAGGTCTAGGAATGGTCTGTGGACATTTGGCCTCCTGCAGTATATAGGGAATCAAAGAAAGATTGTCAGTTCCCCTCCATATGTGGTAATGACCATGCAAAATGGCACATGCTACATCATATCAAGACACAGCTGAGTAAGGTGTGTGCTATTCATCATGGACACATATGCCAGCCATGTGCCCCTCACATAACATTTCTGCTCCATATGGTGATACAACAAGTGCTATGCTATGCTGTTGTCAATCTATGGGCTCTGTCACAGTACATCTGAACAAATGTCACATACCAAACACACACCTCAGTGACTAGTGAGGATAGATGTGTTGTCAAGGCGACAGGTGTTTGTAAGTCACACACACAGGGATCATGTATTGCCACATGGACACAGTCATTATGTAACGTCTGATGTACATGTACCAACACAACTATTGAACACCCATGATGTGCTAACAGGCTTGTTTGCAGGGCAGACATGGATGTCTGTGACACACAGACACAACAGCAACTCACATGCCCAAATTAGGTCCATGTGCGTAGCACAATACGCAAATCCTCATGATGTACCCCACAGTGCCAACTCAGGAACACCCTGTAACACACAGTACATATCATGTGCAATTTAGAGTGTATGTAACATGTCATGAGACTATGTGCCCCTGTCACTGTGCCCAGGCCACGTGTTTTGATCAGCAGAGTTCTAACTGACAGTAGTGAGGTGCATCAGACAGAATGTCTTTTTGTCACCATGTAACATGTCACATCCTGGTAGTGTGTGACACAATGTGCAACATCCAATATGAAATGTGTGGAAATGTACCCACACATGTAATGAAGCATGAAATGTGCTTACATGTACTGTGTGACAGGCTGTCAGTGTGTTGTAGAGCACCTGAGTCCCTGTCAAAAATCTTTTTGGTGGCATCCTCTGGCCATTGACTGGAATGGTGATATACGCGAGTGTGTTTTCAAAAGACGCGTCGGACACCTAGGGACCAAGGCGTGCGCACGCCTTGGACCCTGAATGTAATGGTGACATACGCAGGTGGGTTTCCAAAAGACGCATCGGACACCTAGGGACCAAGGCGTGCGCACGCCTTGGACCCTGAATGTAATGGTGACATACGCGGGTGGGTTTTCAAAAGACGCATCGGACACCTAGGGACCAAGGCGTGCGCACGCCTTGGACCCTGAATGTAATGGTGACATACGCGGGTGGGTTTTCAAAAGACGGGTCAGACACCTAGGGACCAAGGCGTGCGCACGCCTTGGACCCTGAATGTAATGGTGACATACGCGGGTGGGTTTCCAAAAGACGCATCAGACACCTACGGACCAAGGCGTGTGCACGCCTTGGACCCTGAATGTAAGGGTGACATACGTGGCTGGGTTTTCAAAAGATGCATCGGACACCTACGGACCAAGGCATGCGTACGCCTTGGACCCTGAATGTAATGGGGACATACGCGGGTGGGTTTCCAAAAGACGCGTTGGGCACCTAGGGACCAAGGCGTGCGCACGCCTTGGACCCTGAATGTAATGGTGACATAAGCCGGTGGGTTTTCAAAAGACGCATCGGACACCTAGGGACCAAGGCGTACGCACCCATTGGCTATTGACTGTCATGGAGACGAACGCGTGTTTGCTACGTTTACAACTCGTGTGCACACAGATTCCGTTGGCTCTCTGCAACAATGTTTCAAAGTCAATGGTGTGATGCTGCAGAATATTTGAACAACGCGGAAGGCGTGTTCGATGCGTTCAATGGCATGGATTGGGCAATTTCGGAAAATGCAAACGACTCTGACCTATCTCTTTGTCCGCATCAAACAGATTCTGCCTCAGCAGCACAGATATAAGGCTTTCTGTTCCCCAGAGACTTCACTTGCCTGCACTACATTCTACAGGATTGGAACTCAGAACACCACTGCTGCTGTCTCTGCATCCCCTGTGTCCTGCAATGGCACGTACTGTGGAGAGAGCACCATCATTCACAGAGGAGGAGAACCAGGCCCTGCTGGACGGCCTCCTTCCACAGTACTGCAAGCTGTATGGGAAAGCAGGGGAGCAGGTGAGTGTAGAGTCCACTGCCTTTTCAATTGTACATGTTAACTGACTGGGACTACTAGCATTGTGATCACAAAGGGCAAGCATGCACACTCAGTAAGTTTAAGTCTCAGAGTGTGTAGATGCATGTACTGTACTTGTACAGTGATGAATAAGTGTACTTTTTGCAAGCTTTGATTTTCAAGGCACTGTATCATGTTGTGAATGCAGCCTTGCACACAGGACAACTGCCCATGACCATAGTTGCACTACCTGTATACATCATATGCACTGCTAATTTCAACATGTATGTCCAACTGTGTGATTGAGAAACATGGTGCATGTGTAGTAATGGTGTCTCACTTTGTCATCCTCACAGGTTACTGCCCATGAGAAAAATGAAATTTGGCAGACCATCGTCCGGGCAGTAAGATCGGTGGGGGTCTTCAGACGCCGCATCCGCCACTGCCAGAAGAGGTGGCAGGACCTTCGTGGCTGGACCAGGAGGATAGCCAGAGTCCAGTTGAAGCGGTCGCCTCCACGCAGACGGGGTGGATGCCGGACCCTGACCCCCCACATGCTCCGGATTCTGGCGGTGGTCTTCCCCGACCTGGATGGGCAGTTGTAGGGCAGACAGCAGCAAGGAGGGGTAAGTTCATGGTATTTTGGTGTATTGTGTATGACCTGCAGTTTGCACTCCTTCAGCCTTGTTACACTCCCACAGTTTGTCTGTCTGCTCAGACAAGTACCATGTGGCTGAATTTGGTGATGCACTATTCTCATCTGATGACCAGGTGTGTCCCTTCCCCTCTTTGAAATGTGTCACTTGGGTTGTGTGTATTTGCTGTTGTCCAAGGGAATGTTGAGAGCCACATCTGCAACAGGTGCATTAAATTTAGCATCATGTGTGAGGCTATTGTGTGACATGTATCAGCACATTGACTGATAACTGACCTGTACTCTGTGTCTGGTCCACATATATGCACAGATTGCTGTTGTGGGTCATCATAGGACTGTGAGGTATTGACCACACACACATGCAGCAGCCATGACCAATGTTGAGGCGTCAGACAAACGATGTGTATGAGTGTAAGAAATGCATAGTCACCTGCATAGTGCTCCTGGTAATCCCATGTATCACATGGCCCATGGACAGGTATGCCTACTCCGGTCATCTGAGACACTCTGGCCTCCTAATCTTTGTTGTGATCTGACACTTTGCCCATTGTGAACGTATTTATCATGTGTCTGACTCTGTGTCATGGTGGACTGGCATAGTTTTTTGTATTCCAGAAGTCTGCTATATGTTTCTCATGGACAGACATCTGACATGGGGCTAGTGGATCTGCACACCGGGCAAAACATATGTGTGTAGACACTCGACTGTGCATGATGGTGGATTGAACAGATATGTGTAAGCAGCCTTACTATGTTCCTGTGAGGCCCTTATGTGTACAGGTAGACCGAGTTGTTGACTCACAAACAGTAATATGTCATTTTTATTACGTGGCATAATCAGATTCTCTTACATGGGTGTAGCATGTGGTGATCATGTACACATGACTACTACCGAAGTTCCAATCACAGTGCAAACATGAGTGTGGCACGGTGCTGACTGTGGAGTCCGCATGCACTGCCCCTGGGACAGGAGTCAGTACTGACTGATTGGCAAGTGAGCCTGTGGCCTTTTGTTTCACAATGAAATCTGGAGCATGCAGTTTGGTAACTTGGCTGTTGTCCTGCAGCCACACTGTTGTAGCTTTGCGTTTCAAGACATGAGGCCATCATGGTGTCTGGGAATGGAAGTATGTTCATCATATCAACAATGAGTTAGACCATCACAAATGCTGTCCCAAATGCAGAGTCAGTGTCCTGAGATGAGACATGTGTGTAAAGACACATGACAGTAACCATCATTGCAGATCAGACAACTGGGTAATCAGGGAATGGCTGCCCATGTGATGACTGACATCATACAGACTATGGAGTGATGGGTCCAGTGCCAGCATGTGTATGCAAAGCATGGTTTACTGGCAGACTGATAAGTGCCAGGTTCACTATTGTGTATTCAATTTAGATGTGGCTTTTAAATGATGCCAGGGCTTGCACAGTGATGTGTTGCATTTAAGATCATGTGTCCAGTGAATATAGGTGACTGATGTGTATATGTTTCTCCTCCTTGTTCACAGCATCATCAGCAGATACTGCAGGGGACAGCTCCACGGATCGAGAGGAGCCGCAGAGACAGGCTGGTTCCAATGTGGAGGATTCGGAGGGACCCAGTGGCACGGAGGGTGAGGGGAGCCACACTGAGGGCCAGTCAGCAGCCAGTACCTCAGCTGAAGACCGCTCCAGCTCCAGTGAGGACTCCCTTGTGGAGGCGGGTGTCACAACACCACAGACCACAGATAGCGAGTCTGTCCCCGCCACCACCACCATCTCCACCCTCCCAGTTGCCCCCATCCCTGATGTCCATGGAGCCTCCCGTGTTAGGGAGCATGTCTCCTTCAGTCGAGGCACCGCACCCCCTGCCCCTGTCTTCCCTGCTGCCCTGAGTGTGAAGTCTGTGGACTTGCTGAAGCAAATCCATGTGGGTCAGACATCGATGCTGAGTGTCCTCCATGCTCACACTGGTCTATTGACCCAATTGGTGTCATTCATGGAGGGCATCTCAGCAACAATGTCTGCCCAACACTGGATCAGTCAGTCCATGGCCTCCTCACTGACGGCAGCAGTGTCCCTCCTCCAACAGTCCGTCATCCCACCTACCTCTGCCCCATCCACACTCACCACTATCCTACCGGACCAACGCATACTCACACAGGCACCTGCACGCACAACAACAGACACAAGCAGCACACGGCAAGGTCAGCCAAAGCAGAAACGCACAGGCACGCACACTTAGGGGACTGATGGCACACACACAGGGGATAGGGTACAGACACACAGACAGACATCCACGACCACTCCGCAGTCCTCAGATACCTCTCCCTCCAAAACCCCTTCCCTTGACTCACCTGCAACCCCCCTTCCCAGAAGCTCTTCCTCTGTGAGCTTGGCCTCTTCCCCACAGATACATCAGGTCCAACTCACAAGGGGAAGAGGAAGCCAACACAGCCAGAGGGTAGACCCACCCACCCCCGCACTCCCTCCCCCAAGAGCAGGGACACTGAGGCCCCCACCCGCAAATCACCCAGGACCAGGAAGAGCAAGACCCCACCACAATCCCGCACTCCCACCACATGGTCTCCGTCATCCAGCACCCAGGCCACAACTCCTTGGGTTAACACGCCACACCCTGCCCCCGGTTCACCCACACACAGGTACACCATCCCCAAGTTGATTAGGCCCTCCCCCCCTTCCACATGCACTTCCACCCCAACCTCACCCCTCAGCCTGTTACTACGACCGCTGTGGAGACCGTGTCCCCCCCATCTGACGCTCACACTTCATCTGAGCCACAGACAACACCTTTGGACATTGACACTGCAGTGGAGACCCCTTCCACTGCGTCTGAATTGGGCACTGCAGTGGCGATGGCACCCACTGTATTAGACACATCCACTGCAGTGGCCACTGACACTCCTGCACCCACCACACCCACCCTGCCCCCTACTGCTATGCCCTGATCCTGTCCCTCTGGTGCCTGGTCTGCCCCTATGTATGCCCCTCCAAGGGGAGATGTCCCCTGGCTGTAGCAGTGTAGGCAAGCATTGTGTGACGAGTAGTCCTATGTCACATGAAAACAAAGATTTGCAATGGACTGGCCATTGGCCTTTGGATTGTTCATCGGATGCAACTGATCATTTTTCGGAAGCTGAATAAAGCTAAAGTTCTTTTTTTCTCAAGTTTTGCATTTAATGTACATGATGTTGCTGAAGAGTGTCATTCAGTTGCTGTTGCTAGATTTTTAATTGGAAATAAGTGATTTGGTGATGTGATCAACTGCATGTGGTCCATGGTATATGTGTCCTATTACAGTAAGTAGCCATGTCATCCTTTGCTGAGGATTGAGGTAGTCATGATCCCAAGTACTTAGCACAATGAGTGTCACCTTCTTTTCACAACTTCACGTCTTCTGGCTTCCACTGTTGCACATATGTTGGGCTGAGATTCGTGCCCATTGTACTTTTTTGCAGACTGTGGGACCAGCTACACTGGACATGCAGATTGTCACTTCAATGCTGGACAAGTGATGTGTGTCTTCAGTGCAACATGCTAGACATGTGTTCTGATGTTGTGCAGATGACTTAAGAGTCACTCCTGTGCACAGGCTGATGTGACCAGAGCTTTCAGGCTGTCGTAATTGGTGTCTCAGTGACCAAGTTTAATGCTGACATGACTTAGCCCTGCACAGACAACGTTTGACAAAGCTGACCTTACACATGAGTGGAGTCACCTCATGGCAGTGTGTTATTCTGTGACATTGACTGTGCCCATGTGGTGTGTTATGTGAGCATGTCTCTATGGGTAACCTTCCCTGGAACTTGTCATCCGAGTATCGCAAGAAAAGGAAAGGGATGCATTGAATAAAACAAAAGAAGAGATAATTCAGAAAATAAATCAGTTAGGTTTGAATGCTGAAGCACTGACAGTGCCAGTAACTATTGGTCCTGTTATTCCATTGTATGGCGACAAACGTGGTGCACCAAAACCACAAAATGTGACAGTTTCGCAGAATGGTGCTAGAAAAGAGATAGTAATGTTAGAAGACCAAACTAGTGAGGGTGATTCGAATGTTTCATTATTAGATCTCCCAAATCTTGAGACTGTGACTGAAACCCCAAAAAGAATGTTACCCATAGATATAAGGAGGAAAGTAACAACTGTTACCCCAGTGACAGGAAATTCAACTGGACTTTCACCTGAAGATCTAGAAGAATGGGCAAAAGGATTAGAGAAGAAGAAACCCCAACCAAAAACAATAGATGTGAGCAAATTGAGAGTGGATTTGAAGGAAATGATTATTGGTACAATAAGTCCAGAAAGTTTGGGTTCATATGGAGATGAAGAATTGTTGTTTTTGTTTAACCTAGAGAACAAAGAATCTTCATGAGAAGATAGTGGAAGCAGCTTTAGAATTTGGAATAGATGTGGAAAAGTTAAAAATATTACAAAAAACCTATAGATCAGAATTTACTGAAAAGGATTTAGAGAGTTTAAATGTGTCAGGAAGGAGATTGCAAATAAAGGAATTAATGCATATACTAAAGAAATGGGGAGACGTAGATCGATGGAGAAGTAGATGGACAAAAAAGAGAGATGAAGCAGCTACAAAAGAAGCATCTGCATTTCCGTTGAGAGAAGTAGAAAGGGTAGAAAGGATGTGTCCAATGAGAGAAGTTCCTGGTGGTGGATATGTTCATGTTCCATGGAGTAGACAGGATATTTTGTCCTTTACGAATGACTTCCCTAAGTTGAGAGAAAAACCCATTGAATGGTACAAGCAGGTAGAGAGATTTGTAAAGGTTTCGAAGGTTTTATTGAAAGATTTGGATGGACTGTTTGATATAGTGGTACCAACTGATTTGTGGACAGAATGTAAAATTACAGTTGATTGGCCAACTGAAGAGTACCCTAGAGATACAAAGACAGGTGCGCCATCAGAGGAAGTAATGAAGAAATACAATCAAGTGATTACCTTTCTAAAAGGGAAAATTCCCCCTAAAGAAACAGATTGGGTTAAGATAGACAGAACAACTCAAGAACCTAAAGAGTCAGTGCATGCATACTACGAAAGGTTGCTACAAGTGTTTAAGCAGTATAGTGGATTCTAGAACATTGGTGATAAAGATATGGGACATTGTGTATATAGGTTTGTGTATGGATTAAGGTCAGAAATTAGTCAGATGATTCAACAACATATGCTTTGCTGGCAGAGTAAGCCGATTGATGACATTTTAAAGTATGCAAAGTTTGTAGTGATGACATTGATGCCAAACACAAAAAGTTAAAAGAGAAAATGATGTGGGCCCAAGTGAAGTTAGCAGAACACCAAGAGGCAACTTCTGGTTCTCGAAATGATAACCAGATGAATGGGCAGAATCAGAATAGTCAAGTGTCAAATGGAAATAAAGTAAAAGGACGAATGAGTAGAGAAGAAGCGAAAAAGAAATATCCTTATCATTGGTGCGGAAAGCTTGGACATTGGAAGAATGAGTGTAGAAATATTCAACAGAATAATGGGGTAAATCAAATTTTAAATCCACAGATGCAGAATGAGGTGGTTGTGAACCAACAACAGCAACAGGTAGTTACTCCTCAGTTGCAGGTGCCACAAGCCCCTATGCCCAACAATGTGCGCGCTCAGGTGCAGAGGTACAGTGTGAACACCGGATTTCGTGGAGAAAGTGGTAAGAATACACAGACGGTTCAACAATATTGGATGCAAAGTAATGAGAGTGATTTGGAAATGTCCCAATGACGGTGCCTGAGGGGGGAGGAAGAGTGCGTGCTTGGCGCATCCTTGGCGGTAGATCAGTCAGGTCCATTTGTTGATGGAAAGGTTGAAGGAAATTATATCACCTTCCTAGTGGATACTGGTGCTACCCGTTCTACTGTGAGAGCAGCAGAAATTCCAAACCTACCCCTCTCGGAAGAAACTATCCAAGTTGTAGGAGTCTCAAATAAACAAATAAGGACCCCAGTCACAAAACCAATAGAAGTAAATATTGGTAATTTCAGAGACATGCATCGGTTTGTGGTATGTGATTCAAGTCCAGTAAATTTGTTAGGTAGGGACTTGTTATGTAAGATGAACTGTACCATCTTCTGTACGCCTGATGGTGTTGCTTTCCAAACACCTGATGAAGACATTGCTTTCAAGATGATGTTAGCGAAACAGGGAACAGAAGTGGATGAAATGTTTTCACTTCTTACTGAAATGATTTGCCTGATAAATTAAAAACAACAATGAGGTCAGAAGTGTAGGATTTTACAGGAAAGGAAATTGGTCTAATGACAAAAGTAGACCCAATTAAAATTGTGGTGAAAGAAGGTGTGATATATCCAAACACACCACAATACAAAATGAGTCCTGAAGTAAAAGCAGGAGTAGCCCCAGTAATTGATCAAATGATTGAACAGGGTATTCTAAAAGAAATATTGAGCAGTCCTTGTAATTCGCCAATCATGGGACTTAAAAAGCCTAGCGGAAAATATAGAATAGTGCAAGATTTGAGGAAAATCAATAAAATAGTAGTACCCTGTTGTCCAGCAGTACCGAATCCAGCAGTGATTCTTTACCAGATACCGTGGGATGCCCATTGGTACACTGTGATTGATTTGTGCCAAGCATTCTTTTCAAATCCATTGCATCAAGATAGCTAATATCTTTTTGCATTTCGGTTTGGAGACCGTGTTTTGGCATGGTGCCGAGTTCCTCAAGGGTACACAGAGAGGCCCTTGATTTTCAATCAGATTCTTAAAAATGTTTGGAGACTTTAGTAATGCCAGGAAATTCGGTCTTGGTTCAGTATATTGATGACCTATTGGTGGCATCAAAGACATGCGAAGCTTGTGTCATTGACACAATAGCTTTACTGAACCATTTAGCAGAAGGAGGACACAAGGTGTCGCCAAACAAATTACAGTTTTGCCGACAAGAAGTTCAATATTTTGGGCACAAGATAGAAAGAGGAGTCAGAAAAGTGACGCCGGAAAGAATAAAAGTGATTCGACAAATGAGTCTGCCTAGAACTAAGTAAGAAGTGCGAATGTTTTTAGGAGTGGTTGGGTACTGTCGTCAATGGATCAGTGGATTCTCACTGCTTGCAAAACCTTTGATAAGGTTGACATGGAAAGATGTGATGGATCCGAATGAGTGGGATGATGAAAGTGAAGAAGCATTCATAAAATTGAGAAGTTGTTTGTGTCAAGCACCAGCATTGGGAATGCCAGACTATACGAAAGAGTTTGCTTTGTTCTGTTGTTAACACAGAGACACAGATTGTCCCGACATCCAGTAGCTTCTCTGCTACTCCGGATCCAGTGGCTGCGGCATTGCCTAGCTGCTTAAAAGCAGTAGCTGCTACTTGTGTGAGTCTGGAACAGAGTGAATCGATTGTGATGGGACATTCCATCAAGTTGTACGTGCCACATTCAGTCGAGATCCTTTTAACAAGGGCTCGTACTCAGCATTTGACCCCTAGTAGGCTGACTAAGTATGAAAGAGTAATATTGGGTGCTGAGAATGTAAGTGTAATAAGATGCACCATGATGAATCCAGCAACCTTATTGCCTGATTCATATTGTGAAGAAGTTGATCATGATTGTTTGGATGTGACAGAAATGTGTACAAAGCCCAGACCTGACATCCTTGATGTCCCCCTGGAAGAGTCAGACTATGTAATGTTTGTTGATGGATCATGCTTGAGAAGGGAGAATGGAGAATTGAGTTCTGCTTATGCTGTATGTACTGTGTCAGGTACCCTAGAAGCTTCCTGTTTAAGAGGAGTCAAGTCTACACAAATAGCCGAATTGTTCGCTTTAGCCAAAGCCTGCAAAATTGGGAGGAAATTGAGAGTAAGCATATTTACGGATAGTCAATATGGTTTTGGGGCTGTGCACTACTTTGGCCAATTGTGGCTACAGAAGGGATTTCTGACCTCTTCAGGATCTCCTATCAGAAACGGGAAGAATGTCAAAGAACTATTGGAAGCATTGCCATTGCCAAAAGAAATTGCCGTGGTCAAATGTGCTGCACATAAGTCAGGAAATGTTTATGTGACACTGGGCAATTGGTACGCTGACCAAGTTGCACAATTTTGTGCTCGACATACAATGTCTTTGAACAGAGGGTTGGAAAAAGAAGTTACCAACTGCCAAGTAATGTTTTTCTCTGCTTTTGAATCATGGGACGAAGTTAGACAGTTGCAGAATGAGGCAGACGTAAAAGAGAAGGAACACTGGATCAAATCAGGTTGCACAAGGAGAGCAGACGATAAAATGCAGGTGTGTCCAGATGGTAGGCCAATAATGCCGGATAGCTTGTTGTCACAAATGGCTAGGGTATGTCATGGAACTTCTCACATTGGAAGGGACGCCAAGATTAGACATTTCAGACAGACATGGTATAATCCCAGGTTTAGGGTAGTCGCAGAGAGTCTCTGCCAGAGGTGTTTGACCTGCCAACAGCAAAACCCAGGTAGGAAAACAGCTGTCAGTTGGGGAAAAATTGGAAGAGCAGAGGGACATTCACAAGATTGCAACGTGATTTTATTGAGTTGCCACCGTGCAACGGTTTGAGGTATGTCCTTGTCATTGTGTGTCTGTTTTCTCGATGGGTAGAAGCCTATCCCACGAGGAGGAATGACAGCCTCACAGTTGCCAAATTACTGTTGAGAGAGCTCATTCCTCGATTCGGATTTCCAGTCACTTTGGAATCAGATAGAGGACCTCATTTTAATAATGAGGTAATCAAACTGATCTGTACAGCTTTGAAAATTGAGCAGAAATGACATTGTGCCTATCGACCAGAAGCCTCTGGAGTGGTTGAGCAGCTCATTGGCACAATAAAATCCAGGTTAGGTAAAGTGTGTGCATCCACTTCACTGAAATGGCCTGATGCTTTGCCCCTTGTATTGATGAGCCTTAGAAGCATTCTTGACCGAAGAACAGGATTAAGTCCACATGAGATCCTCATGGGAAGAGCAATGAGACAAGCATTTGTACCTGGAAAGAAATTGATGAATATACCTGATGATCTAGTGTTGGACTATTGTAAAGGACTAGCTGATCTGGTACGTTCTGTGTCTCACCAGGTTGGAGAAGATGCAACAACAGCACAGCCGAATCAAGCTCATGATTTGTGTCTTGGAGACTGGGTCGTGGTAAAGAAGCACACAAGGAAGTCCTGTTTGGAACCCAGGTTGAAAGGACCTCATCAAATCATATTGGTCACGACACCAGCAGTGAAGTGTGCTGGCTTGCCAAATTGGATCCATGCCAGTCATACCAAAAAAGTCCCAAGTCCACCTGAACGACAAGAGCAGCAACTGGTAGAACAAAGTAAGGAACCAGAAGCTGAGAGTTGTGAAGTCAAAGAAGTAAGAGAAACAGACTCTGAAGAATGCATTGACAAAGAACAACCAAGTACAAGTCAAATAGAGTGGGCACCAGTTACTGGGACTGAAGAGACTGCTGTAGAGACTGAGGAAGAACCAGAGCTTGAAAGACCAGAACAAAATGAGCAAAAATTAGAAGAACCCACTTTAGAAAATCCAGATCAAGCTCAGTCAGAAGAAGAAAAAGAAAGACCGGAGGGCTCAGAACAAATACAAACAACAGAAGGAGAAGAAGCAGAAAGTTCAGAACAAGTCCAACCAAAGGAAAGAGAAAATAAAAGGACACTTGAAATAGGTGAAGAAGGTGAAAAGGCAGTACAGACAAAAAGGGTTAGAAAAGGAGAACACTGGCCGAGTGGAGTAAAAAGACTGAGATAGTTTTTAAGAAGGAAAACAGGGAAAGAATTAGAACAAGTAAATGAGGTGTCAAGTCAGGTTGAGCAAGAACATTCAAGAAGAAGATCATTGAGGTCGTCAAAGAGAGTTAGGGTTCCAAGTAGAAAATATAAGGCTCCAGAGTGGACGTACATTATCCTTGAAGATTTTGAAAATCTTGATCTAAATGAAGAACCAAAAAGGGAAATTATTGAAGGATCTGATGAAAGAGAATTGAGACCACCTTAAAGAAAGACCTTTCACACAAGAGGGTGAACTTTATTGAGAAGATAGTCAAACGAAAGGAAGAAAAGAAACAAAGAAAAGAGGGGCCATGAAGACGGAAAGCTTTTGAAGTGTGGGATCACACAAAGATTTAAATTTAAATTTTTATTTATTAGAAAATAATATTAGATATTAAAAGATTTCTTTTAGATACTAAAATGGCTGAAATGAAGGTGACTGAACATCCGAAATCTAATCTAAAGCGAAGATGTGTTAAATGTTGTTTGTGTAGTATTTCAATACTAATGTTGATGTGGTTATTACTAACGGTCATAGTACCTGTTCTAATAGTAACTAAAAATCAAAATAATACAAATATTAGTGAAAGAATGAATGCAGTCACTAAGAAAACTACTACAGATTTAGAACAAATGGATAAGAGCATGTATCAACATGACAAATCAAATAGTGATTCGTCGTTAAATGTATTTACTAAACTCCTTTATCAATATGTTGATGCGATGGATGTGAGTGACTGTTATGTCTGTATGAAATTACCTACTTTGGTCTCAGAAGGTGTGACATATCACCATCTTCCATTAAGTTATGGTGTGTCTTGTAGTGTTGTGTCTAGTTTGTTCTATGTAACCAGCAAGTTGCAATATTACTATTCTAATTTGGATCTGGTCTTTTCGGAAATCCCTATTCGAAGAAACTTGAATCCAGTGCTTAGTGGTAAAGATGCTGAGTTTATGGGTGAATTTTTCCTAACAACAAATCCCATAGAGATAACACATGCTCATAGAAATAACTTAACGTGTCTTTTGCGAGATGAAGAGAAAGAGTTTCTAAATTTAGTAGAGGAAAGAAGACAGGATTTCCAAAAGAAAGTTGTTGAGCAGAAGTCACATGTACCACCATGGACTACTCAGGAGGGGGACTATAAGAAAGGCGAGACTCATGCTGCGATGTCCCTAGACTTGTCAAAATTGGGGAAATTCTGCCTACATAGACTAAAAACAGAGTATAATAGCATTTTCATTGGTACTAGTGAATGTGAGCATACCTTCCTAATCATGGGGGGATGGGGACTGAAAGGGGGAACTGATCCTGTTTTCCCAGGTATTTGTTACGTGTGCGGCAAAAATGCCTATTACAGGTTGCCTGCACAATGGTATGGTAGTTGTTATTTTGGCACTGTATTCCCGAAGGTATATCACATAACTAAGAACAATGAAATGGACTTAATAAATAAAGGACTAACAAGAAGTAAAAGAGCAAGTTTTTCAGAAATAGTAGGTGACATATTTGGTGCACTGATACCATCAGTTGGAGTCGTATTGAATTCACATAAAATACGTCAATTATCCACAGTAGTTGATCATTTATCAACCGATACTGCTGGAGGGTTCTTAATGATCAATACTGAAATGGTTGCAATCAGATCTATGGTTTTGCAAAATAGACTTGCCCTTGATATTTTACTGGCAAAGGAGGGCGGAGTCTGTGTCATGTTGAAAGTCCAACATTGATGTATATATATCCCAGACAAAAGTAAAGGTATTGAGGGATATTATTAAGAATATTACAAAGATTCATAAAGATTTGACCCAACTGGAGGTTGACGGTGTTTGGGAAAGACTCAGTAAAAGTATTTCCATTATAGGTAGCTGGTTTTCCACTTTTGGGAGTAGCTTATTAGGTAAAATATTAATCCCTGTAATCTCAATAGTATTAGTCATCTTGATGATAATAATGATATATAAGTGTTGCAAAGGAAAATTGAGAATGAGATTAATGAATGAAACAAAGAATAAAAGGATGGGAAGAAAGAATAAAAGGATGGGAAGAAAGTGAGTTAGAAGAAATGAAAGAGAATCTATATGGAAAAATGAAAGAGCTGAACATAAAAGAGAAAATGAAGGGTGTATAGAAAATAATGTAGATGCCAAGAATAGATAAAGTTGGCACTTGGTAATGATGGGTATTTTATGATGGCTCTAAAATGCCATCAGAGGGGGATTGATGGAGCAAGGATTCAAGAAAACGAAACTTGCTCGGAGCAATCCCTCATTAACAAGTACTAATTGTTAGAAATAGTAAAGAAAACGAAATAATATACACACACAACATTTACATATGGGAAAAAAACTTTACGCACGCTAAATAAATGAAAAGAAAAATGCAACGCGACTAAAACCTGCTTTAAACTGGAAAACGCTTTTGCGCATGTGCGAATTAGAATTACGTAGATAGTAACGTGACTAATCTGTTTTGAGAGGGAAAACTCTCACGCATGCGCAAGAATTACTAATACTAGGTCTTGAGGCACTGCATGCCCGGCATATGCCTTCCTGAATTTAAAGAAAGCTATTGCTGCCTTTGCTTAAGGAAAGAGATAATAACAGGGGATAGAATAGAAGGGAATGGTGAACAGTGAGAATAATTTATTTTAGAAATTAACATCTGTTTATGGTTCTTTTATTAATAGAGTACGTTTGGGCCTTCTGTTATAAGCAAAGAAAAAAGATGGCGCTAAATGGAGGCAAGCTGCGCATGCGCATTGAATTCATGAATGTGACCCGCTGACCGTGTCGCTGACAAGCTGCCAAGAGCCAAGGACAAGAGACGTGCGAAAGTTGTTCTCGACTGTGGAACTGCATTCAAAATGTTATTTGATTTGCAACATTAGATATATGGGAAAGGAAATAAGACAGAATAATGAATGAGCTAAAGGGGAAGGGTTTGTTAGACAAAAGAGTATTAATGAAATTAAATATGTCAGCATGAGATGAATGACAACTCCCCTGTCCCTGCCCAATCAGAGTTCGTATTTCATCAAGATTTGTAACTTTTGAGGGTGGGACATGCAGAAATAAGACTATAACTAGTGTGACTTAAAGGGTGTTAGTCGTTGACATTACTGCAAGAGAGAGAGAGAGAGAGAGAGTGAGGCAAGAGCTGCTGCTGATGAGGAAAGGAGAGAACAGACTGGGAAGATTTATACCTGAATCACAACCTGATTAGATTGAAGATTCCGGAAGAATATCGAGGAGGGAGAGAGTGTAAGTAAGGGATGCGCTCCGGTGCGTCGGGTCTGTAGAGAAGTTTAGTAAGTATTGCCCTGCCCTGATCCTGTCCTATAGTCTTTGTCTCTTGATTCTTAATCAGGAGACCTCCACCAGCCCTTTGGCCAGAGGGGTGGTTTTTCCGTTATCACCATTGGGTAACTATTATTCTGTCTCAAATTTGCACAGCTTTTGCAAATGTATGATTTATTATGCCTTTTGTCTCTTCATCTAGCCACTCTTAATGCATTGATTTGTTGAATGAGTCTGTGAATTGAATGTATTTTCTAAATGAATTTTCTCTCCCATGAAAAGTTGATGGTGTTTGCACTGTGAATTTGTACTAATGAGCGTTCATTTATGACTGAAGATTTAGATAAAATTCATTGAATCTTACCCAGAGTCTGTGGTTATTTTCACTAAGATCAGTAAGTTAGTTAGTTAATTGTTAATATCACCATCAACTACTCAACTAATGGTCCACCGACCAAAGGAAGAGTGTTGATCTGTGAAGATTAGTTAGACATTGAATAAATCTCTCAAATAATTTTGAGTATACAAAGGAGTTAACTAATCAAGATTGAAGTGAAATTACAAAACTTGACACCCAGCGAAAGAGCCAGGAAATCTGATTGTTTATATGGGCCCATTGAAATTTTCATTGACTGTGAGGTGTTCATCCCTGGCCTTTCGCTGGATCACTAGCATCTAGTAGATTCCAAGTTTTCTGACTCCAGGCAGCTTAGTAAGGAAGCTGATGTCTAGGTGTGCACTAGGGTTTCTAAGAAATACCAAGTGGGTGATACCAATAATGGGGTTTCAGCCCCTTCCATGGAAAGGGGGAGCAACAATGATAAAAAGAAGGAGCTCTGCCAAGGGCTCCAAAAGTCTACTCAGGAGGAGGAGTCCTGGGCCTTTTCAAAACTCCAGTGGGGAGGGCACAAGGGGAAGAAGCCTTTTGATGCCCCAAATGGCTGGGTGTGCATGGCCTGTCACAAGCCTGGACATAAAAAAGGAGACTCAGTCTGTTCCAAGAATCCCCCTGTAGGTGGGCTGTCCCAGAGGATTTCAAGTGTAGGAATTGAAGAGGAGGAAGTTTGCCTAGGGGTTGAATTGAAGCCACCTTTGTCTTCATGGGTGGGGTGGATGTTGAAGGTTTGGACACCTTAGCTCCCTGCATGGTGAAGTACAGGCAATGGCCAATCATCAATAGAACAGATGCTTTAACTGCTAAGTCACAGCACCAGAATAATTACATCAATGGTGTTCAAGGGACTTCTGTACCTGAAATACAAACTTCTTTTTCTGTGTTGAGATTTTAGAAACAAGGTTTTTAATCATAAAAAAAGAACAGATCTGTTTTAAATAAAAACTGTTCTTCAGCCAATGAATTGCATTTCTTGAAGAATTTGCAAACAATTCTTTTAAAGGAATGCTTCCATTGCCTCCAACTGTAGAGTGATGTTTCATCTCTATTCACGTTATTCACATTCTCCTTTTCACCCAAAATACGAATATTGTTGCAGCGGGACAGCACTTCGAGATCTCCATTCTTCACAGATATGACGTTGAGAACTTTTGCCATATTAAGCAAGGTGTCTCGTAAAGATGAAACAGTGGCCTTAACTGGAAGGATTCCACCTCCTGCAACTGGCCGTCTTGTTTCTCTAATTTGGGCATGATGGCATCCATCCTACCACACATGTTATCCATTTTGGACTCAATAGATGCCAAGCTTTGCTGCATTGCAAACAAAAGTGTTTTCATGTCCACAGAATCAGGAGTTCCATCCGAAGACGGGCCAGCTGCATCGGGTTTCTCCACCCCACTCCCCAGCGCATGCCGGGTCCGGCGGGAATCGAATTGAAGTTTGGCCTGACACAGTGGCAGCTCCTCCGCTATGGTGGAGGAGCGTCACCCCACTTCTTTTAAGAAGTGGTAAGTAGAAACATAACATCATAATAAATTATAGTTATTATCATTTTGTGCTTAGTGCTGCTTTGTGGGCAGGCGGGTGGGCGGGGCTGCTCTGCTCTCGGAGCAGGGCAGGGGAGGAGTGGTTTACCGCCTACTAAGTGTACAAAGACTGTTTGGTCGGCCTTCTCTGGCCGCCCAAACCAGTCATGTGCACTTTCCCTGTTCTCCACACAGGCTGCATTACAGCCTGCATGGATAACATACCCAGGCCCCCATTCCCTGGCTGAGCGTCCAACCAGGACCCTCAGACCAATCACAATGCTGTGCAGCCTGGGTGCTTACTAATCACAACGCTGCATTGCAGCATTGGGATTGGTCAGTTGGGGCTGCTGTGCTTCCTGTTCTATGATGAGAGCAGGAGCTGAGACTCGGGACCCCGCAGCAAGGTAAGTTTATTTATTTCATTCCCCCACACGCGGCCCCCACGCAAAACCCCCCGCAACTCCCCATGACACCCCGTGCCCGATCCGCCACCCGCGAGCCATGCTGGCTGCTACTGGCCTGACAGCCCTAAACCTTGCCCATCACGTTCACAGTGAGATGTCGCCAGGGGGGAGACCAGGTCAATAGAATTTTAAATGGTGGGTTGCCTGTGCAAGAAGCTCACAGGCTATGGCATCTAAGGGCTCACAGTTGTCGTCAGGAGAAGGAAGTTATAGAGAGTATGGAGCCAGAGGCTCAACTTGCCCCACAGGTACAGTAGCAGTGTGTCAGTAGAGATGCATGTGATAATAGTCTCTAAAGATGAGCTATCACCATTGTATGGGAAGTTCACAGGAGTATGCCCCAACTGTGTCTGAGCAACTCAATCAGTAACAGCTCTGATCACTGGGCAAAGCTGTCACTCGCCAAAGCACAAGCTCACTCAGCAGGAGGTGACTAATATCCACCCTTGATGGTCGTCTGGAACAGCAACAAGGACCAGTGTCCTTAGATACAGGTCAAGAGGAGCAATTACAAACATGTCAGGGTTGGGGAGATACAAGGTCCTGCCTCACCCCATATATATAGACATAGCAGGGGGTTGGGGCACAAGCAGACCCAATGGTTCCATCTGGGCATTTTAGGCAAAGGCTGCGTGAGAGATAAAACTTTGAGCCTCCCATTATTTTCCCATCTTCGAAGTTATCAAGCATGGCCCCCAAGTGGCAAACAGCAGTGGCCCACTCCACCCCGGTGGCAGAGTCCAAGCAACTATGGCTGCGATGTCAGTCCCAGGCCCACCAAGTGTCAAAGCGGCCAAGCAGACAACTCCAGCGGTACGCCGTCGAATTAAAGCTTCTTACCGTGATGTATGGAAGTCCTGAATCTCCTGGGGGCCTGGTTCCACTGGGGATGAGGGCAGCAGCATTTCAGAACTCAGGGCATCCGTCCCCGAGTCCAGCATCTCAGGCTGTCAGGCACAGGCAAAGGCGGCCGGTCCCCACACCCCGAGGCCTCCACTCAGCCTCGGGCAGCTCTCACAGGGCACCGCACCACCTACGGCCACCCACAGTTACGGACTTTGCTGGGGTCGCCCCTGTCAACACCCGGCCACCCATGGAGGTAACAGCCAGGAACCGCTCTCGAGATGCGCAGATAAAACGCAGCGCGATCTCCTCCAGCCTCAGACGGCCGCCATGTTAGATGCGTTTGGAGGCTGCGCCGTGATTAAGTGTACAGGCAGCATCCTTAACACCACAAAGTCAGTACTGCAATGTCCTGGACAGTATTAGGAAGGCCACAGCCCCCTGACACCGCCAGGGTGCACTGGATGAGGCAGGACAATGGTAGATTTGGACTCCGGACTGCAGAAGCCTCACAGCAAGATGGAGGATTATGCTGAGAAGCTCTTGGTGACTCTGTTTGGTGCTGACTCCTTCTCTAAGCTCCTTATAGTAGAGCATGCACATTACACCCTTGTGGCCCAACCACTGCTGGGCACCCCTGGTCACCCGATCGTCGCCCGGCTCTTGAATTATAGGGACAGCAACACTGCTCTACGTTTGGCCGGAGAATGGCACCTTCTGCAGTATGATGGAAATGAAATCAGGCTGTCCGCAGATTTCATGATGGCAGTCCAGGAAGCAAAGTGCAAATTAGTTCTGATAAAGCAGAAGCTATGACAGGCAGCCATCCCACATGCCATGCTTTACCCTGCTCAACTTCACATCTCCTACCAGAGAAACAATCACTTTTCGCCAATCTCCAAATAATTATGGATTTCCTGTGCTGCCACTCTGTTCGGGTTGCTTATGGAAAACCTCCAGCCACCTCACCGCATGCCTCCTCACCAGCCTCGGACCTTGGATGACCATACTACTCACCTCCTAACTCTGCACAGCTACTGTTTATCCCACGTTATGTCCAATTGCCGCCTGTCAGATGCCCCACCTACATGGGCATCTCACCTGGTCCGATGGGGCTGTTGCCTTATTGCTGTTTTCAATTGGATGAGACTGAGATAGATAACCCTGGATGCCCTCGTTTTGATGGGGTTGACCCCAGCTGCCTCTTTGGACATACCCTGCAGGTTACCCCTGCCAGTACTTGTCTGCATTGTTCTTTAATTTCCCTTTCTCATTTAATTTCCTTTTTCTTTGTTTTTTCTCTGTCCAACTGTTCTTGGTTGTGGTCCTGTTGCAGACCGTTTATGTTCTGTTTTCTGGATCAGGTTTTCGGTTCATATGATTGGAGAGGGGATCAATTCCTGAGAGGTTTGGGCTATTAGTGTGGAAACGGGGAGGGATTGGGGATTGTTTGTCATCTTGTGTTGTGGCGATTACTCTGCAACAGTTAAGGTACAGTTTTGCTATGCTGGTCCCAGTGACATCCTCCTCTTCATCTGCTGCGCTTGCCTCTCCTGTCCACCTTAGAGTGCCCAAAGCGACCAGCGTTGATGTCCTCCCTTCACAAGCACCCACAAAATGCCTTACATGGAATGTTAGGGATTTGGAAAACATGTGCATGCGACAGCACGACCTGTCCTACCTTGACGACATGGCATTCACATAGCTCTTTTACAAGAGACACATTTGGGAGATGCCACTGGCACAACCTTCGCAGGTAGATTGGCTTACCATAGCCAATTTTCCACTTAGTCCTCTTTTGCACGAGGGACACTCATGTTCATATGCAGAGGTGTGCCATACATACCGCAGGGCTCACTAAGTGACCTACAGGGCCGTTACATGATAATGTGGAGTAAACTATTGTCCCATGCCATTACCTTTTTAAAGTGCTATGGGTCTAATACAGATGACCCCGCATTTTGTGATTGCCTTTGGGGCCAAATTACATCCAAAGGCTCGTCTCTACTACTGTGTGGCAGAGACTTTAAAGTAACCCTGTCTACAGACGTGGACCGATCATATATACCACATTCATACAGCAGCATTGTTTCTCATCATCTCCAAGATATGATTGAGGAGCATGACCTGCTGGACGTGTGGAGAACACATCACATGAGGGCTAGGGAAGATACTTTTTAATCTAGTTCACATGGGAGCTAGTCTAAACTAGATTATTGGCTTTTCTCCCAAGGAGTGGGGCTTGGGCATGGGAGGTTTCCCATCTTGCATGCACGTAGTCTAACCACTCCCCAGTCCAACTTGTCCTATCCATTCGAGGCCAGACTTCCTTTAGCACAAACTGGCGTCCGTCCCCGAGATCACTTCTGGATCATCAGTTCTGGGAGGAACTTCGGCAGACTCAGTGCCAATAGTCGGTACAATTTTGGAGGCATTCTAGGTTACCATCAGGGGGCTGTGCCTTGCTAAAAGTGGTGGGGTTCTTGCGCTCTCTGGGCAATCATCTTATCTATTTTGAAGGCGAACTTGAGCCGCTAGAAGCCCAGTTGGGGGATGCTGATGATAATCGACTGCCTCAAAAGATCAGGACTGTAATGTCTGAATTTGTGACGCTGATAAAATAAAATACCTTTTCCGGGGTAAATATGCTACAGAAAGGGCATATTGAGAGAGAAAGAGTGCCTGGACACACTCTGACCATGATGACCAAGTCCTTCACATCCAAGAGAGAGGCTCCCATTCATGCTACTTCCTATCTGGAAGCCTTATCATTGGGTTGACTGAATGCTGCACAGAGAAATTTATTAGCCCAAGACTTTACCATTTTTCCAAACCGGTAAGTCTCCGTGGCCCAACAGGCTGCCAGCCTACTCTTATAAGACATATGTGGATATTGTAGTGCCAATACAGTTCTCTGTGTTTCAGGAGGCCAAAATGTAGGGTCAATTACACCCTACTCTGTGCGAAGCCCTGATCATAATGTTACTGAAACCTGGTAAGCCTCCTGATCATTGTGAGTCCTATATGCCCCTATCCCTGATCAATTGTGAAGTCAAGATTTTAGCCAAAGCGCTTGCCAATCACTTATCCCTCCTCATGACATTCTTGGTTGGCCAAGGCCAATCGGGCTTTATTCCTGGCCGCTCCTCCTCTCACAATCTGAGAACCCTGTTCGCCATGATGCAGGACATCAATCTTGACTTGGCTGCAGTGGCAGTTTTCTTAGACACCACCAAGGCTTTTCACTCCATTGAGTGGGAGTTCATAATGGTTGTCCTGCATTGAATGGGTCTATGCCACTTTTTCCTGTCCTGGATTGCACCCTGTACTACAATCTGGTTTCAAGGGTTGATGTTAACATGGCTGTTTCTATGCCATTTGTGATTACATGTGGCACGCATCAGGGCTGTCCGTTGTCACTCTTGCTTTTTGCTTTAGCGGTAGAGTCACTCACTGCTAAGCTGAGACAACATCATTGTGCACTCCGCTAACCTACCAGGTATCTTTTGGTTTCTCTGTATGCGGACGACACAACCCTTTATCTGCGTGAACTCATGTCAGCTTGAATGATGTTCTCTGAGAATTTGTTTTCTGTGGGGGGCTATCAGGCATGCAGATAAACTGGGAGAAGCAGAAACTCTTCCCACTCACAGTGGCCACTAGACCTTTCACCTCAGACTTCCCCTTACAGTGGTGTTAGTCAGACCTCAAATATCTGGAAAAATGACAATAGGATACCCTGTCTTTTATTGGGCCTATACATATTTCTGACAAAGGTATGGTTGGTCCTGTATGTAGGTCTGTGAGAAGGTGAACTTGGGCCTCTGTGTGAATTTGCAAGAAAGTGAAGGACCGTGGACAACTTAAAGACCCTTTATCTAGGCCTCAGTGGTGGGGCTTATCTAGGGATGCCAGGTTTGAAGGGTATTGCAGAATGGGGTGTGGGTTTCTGTTAGATGGTAAAACGGGACCCTCCTACAGGATGGAGGGTTCAGTATGGAGATTTCATCTCCCAATCAGAATTCTTGAGTGGAACACTGAAATCCCCACTGGACGTTTTCAAATACATTGCTTGTGACATAACGTTAAAGAGGCCACGCCTGGTTTTCCGGCTAAACCTACCACCTTTGTCACCATACCCACTATGCTACAAGTGGACACTCTACAACATTTAGGGGTCGATTCCGATCTCGCTCGGAAGGCCTACGAATTGGATTTGGCTTTTACGGATCCGATTCTTAGCCCTTTTTTCTGACCGAATCGTACACAGGTACGAACGACCAAATACGATGCAAAGATCGCGTACGCGCTGACCGAATCGTTTCCTAACCCGAGCCTGTCTCTACGACTTGTACGCAGACGCTTCGTACAGCTCTATGGAGTCTGTTTCCAAGCGAGCAAGTACGATGCACGATTCGGACAGCCTTCACGATTCGGTATCTCCATACACCACAGGTGGGAAACATTTTTTGAAGCACCAGAGAGAAAGTTTGCCTGCCCATATCGACAAGGCCACATAAAGGCACCTTGCCTAAGTTTACAAGGCCTGTAAATATGGGCCCCTCTTACGTCTTAGTCTATGTGAAAGGGGTGTTCAATAGGTGTTGATATGGGTGTTTCCATGCTACATCCATGGTACCTTACATATTCTCTGATTTTCAAAGTGCCTTAAACCCAGTAAAGTGTCAGATTCATACACCTAACTAGAAGATGCGTAAGGTAGGTCCAAATAGATTACGATACCTATTTTTAATCGCAATCTTCTTTTTTATATATTAGTACTGCATTCTGCAGCACACATTGAAAGTGCATAATACCATTAATATATGTTATTTGGCAGCAGTCACGGCCGGTGTTTGCTATGAGTGGTAGGGCAGGCGGGCAAGGGAGTGAGGGGGGCATAGGGGTCGCAAAATAAAAATTTTATTTATTTTTTTAAACGTACCTTTAGCCAGCTGCATCGCGCTCCTCTGCTCCTCTTTTTCAGGCACGGGCTCCCACCCTGCCCTGCAGTCAATCCTGAAGCTGCTTTCGCATGAGAGCAGCTTCTGGATTGGCCTGAGCTCTCTCAATTAGCACACCAGGACAGACTGGGAGTCTGTGCCTGCTCTCTCCAACCCCAGCAATGCAGCTGGGGTTGGAGAAAGCTTCACTGTGCATGACGGTTTGGCCGGCCCGAGACGGCCAGCCAAACCACCATGCGCAGTGAGGGGAATGCACTACCACTGCCCTCAGTGCTCTCACCCCCCCACCCCCCGGCCCTGCCCCCAAGACTTAGCAGGAACTGAGAAATAAAATAAGTGTTGTTTTATTTTTCCTTTCCTGACATTTTTTGGGGGAGCAACACTCTTCCGCCATAGTGGGGAGCCGTCGCTGTTTAGCAGAAGGTGTCCTTTCCAACACCACAACAATCATCCCTGCAACACATGCACCCTTGCACCATGATGCTAGGGTGTCTGCGTTAGCGCACACCAGCTATTTGTGCACCCGTGCATGGAAGAAGAACAGGATTGTCCTGTATCTGGTATTCCTACCCTTTTAGTTTGATACACGGCACAGCAGAAGGAAGGGCAGCTGCACTGCTATGCATCTATTTTTTGTAATTGATGACCAGATTGTTTGTGATTGCCATGTAGTTACTTAACAGACAGTCATATGTGCAAAGTTGATGTAAGTGTGAACTTTGGCTGTGAATGGACACACATCCCAAGGCAGGTATTATGGTAAGGTTGCAGTGTGTGTTTTGGTTATGCTGCACATTCCATATCTGTGATGTTGTTAAAACATTGCAACACATCTAGGATGTGCTTGGTGGCACAATTATGGCATTCGCTTACACACTATACCAAAGACCAAGTTGCTGTACCATCACATAGGTTTCCAGTCTAATATGCATTTTCTATCAGCCACCTGCGCAACAGCTACTTTTGTCCATACCGTTGGTAGTTCTACTATTGTTATACTGAATACATTTGAGCTTGGATTCCAACCTGATATTATTGCTGGAGTTTGGGATAGCTTGGTCCATTTTGCATGTATTTTGCATATTTTCTACTGGTTTTCATACAAACATCATACATTAGGTGTCAGGTTGTGCCTTGAGATTCAGCACATCCACTAAGTATTACTTACTCCTCTGGTGACCAAAACTACACTATGCATGCTGATTATTGAATGTAGATTTATTTACACAACAACCAAGGAGCAAGGGTCAACTGGCATGCCATAGGCAAACAAACCCAAAAATAGAGAATGAGCCAGTGCATGTCCAGACCCAGTCCATGGGGAATACATGTCATGGGACATGTAGCGTAGAGGAATATTCCAGTGAGGAGGAATGTCCAATTGCCATTATAAAAAAAAGAACACATAGACAGTCCACAGAGGGACGAGAGATCAACCAGTGGTCAAGTAAATGGAGGACAGTTCCAGTTGAGAGGTACAGTGGCATGACCATTAGCACAGGGCAATAGAGAAATTGGCCATGTGGCAAAGTAATATGCTACCGGGCAGTTTTCCTTTACTCAGAAGTGAACTCTACATCTTCATGCTCTGATGTATGTGTTGGCTCACATGAGGGTGTTGTAGTAGGTCCTGAACCCAAAGGAGTCACACACACATCAGTGGCTGAAGATGTGGAACCCAGGTTCCCAGCAGCATTAACCTGTGCCAACAGGTAAGACAGCAAAGCATTGAGGAGGACTTACTGTTTTGCCAGCACAGCAGCTACATCACGGTGGTAGGCAGCCATTGTAGCAATGTAAGAGTCCTGCTTCTGCTCCATGGACTCCAGGATGTCCTGGATGGCCCCCAGCCTGTTTGCAACCTCGCTGGTGCCACTTTTGCTGGGCATTTGCTCGTGCCTCTGCTCCCTCTAGTGTGGTCGCCATGGTCTCCTTCCCTGTCCGCACCTCATCTGCCAGCTGACGATGCACTTCCACCACACATTGTTCAAAAACATTTTGCTGATCCTCTGAGTCCAGTGGTCACGATGTGCTGGGAGGTGGTGTTTGATGTCTGACAGACAGAGCATGTGGAGACCCTGCAATGCAGATGGTCCTTCTTGTGACCGGAGAGGGGGGTTGGATGGCTTTGAAGAGTTCCTGGAGGATTTCTTGATCCAGGCTTGGCACACTGTCATCCTCCAGAGGATCAACATCCAGGACAGATAGCTGCTCAGGAGTAGGTGTTGCATGCTCTGAAATGTGAAACAATGTAAGTTGATGTTCATGTTTGACAGCTGTTTATAAGAGTCAACATGGTTGAGGTAATGGCATCATTTACGAGTTAATGGAGTAGGTCAGCATAACAAGTATCCTGCGACACAGCATTACATCAAACATAAAGGGCAGGAAAGCACCAGGTCAAAGACAAAGTGTTCATTTCTGTCCTCTTCCATGGCGCAGGTCCACAAAGGGCTTCCATGGCCCAGCGCAGGCCCCCTTGCACCATGGTGCATGAGTGCATGTGTTGATTGGATGGTGGTTTTGATGAAGGAAAATTCACCTTCCAGACCAGAAAGAAGATATGGATGCTATTCTGATTTCTGTTGGTGCTGCTAAAAGCAACATAGATAGGTAGTAGTCAATTTGTAGACTTATGAGCTGATAGTTGTCTGTCACACCTACCCTACACCTCCCCTGGTGATGCGTCAGATATTGCCACATTTTTCAACATTACAGTTTGTTGTTAATCTGGTAATTGCTGAAATGTCAATACTGTTACCTGGGAGCACACACCTTGAGGCCCATGGCACACCTCCACATTGTAGTGTGAGGCAAACAACTTGCACAGTGTTTGCTCAATCAATGTCTACAAGGCAATGAAGATCCACCCAGGGTGTATTTAATGTGGGCTTGTAGCAATGTATTATGCCATTGCACATATGCTGCATCTTCATCTGTGAGGCTCCAGTGGTGTTTTGGCAGTTTAATTGTGCAACAATCAATTTTGAGGGATTTAATGAACTGTGGACATTTACGACTTACCTGGGTCAGCATAGGAATAGTATGCACTGCAAAGTTTTCGACACCTAGTAAATTTTGATTTGCATCAGATGCCATGGCTTTTGTTATGGAATACACAAAGTAACACAGACGAAACACACCTTTCACACAGTCTAATGCTTGTATGGTGGCCATGTTTTACAGGGTATGACACACCAAACAATATGGCTTTGCATTGATTCACATATGTTATTGAGAGGCATACACCACCAAAGTGTAATGAAATGTAGGTTTCACACAGCACTGGTCTCTGGTGATAGTAGTACCATGGCCCTCATTTACTATATTGTGATGCACAGCAGCGCAGCAAGCCTTCAAACTACACTGCCTTGTGAAAATCAAAACAGCATGAATGTGCCATCAATTCAAGATATGGTACATTCCTGTCCATCACCCCTGCAGAATGGAACATTTACATTTCTTTTGAGCCGCTTGATGGAGCTTTGTGACATTTAAAAAAAAAAAACCTTTTCGGTTCAACTGTTGTGTTGAAAGTTTCGGTTTGATTCGTCTAGCGGGGGACAAGAAAAAAGGGGGGTCCCAAAACCTGTTTTACCCATGTTAATTCCATGGGGATATTTCACTTTTTGAACAAGACTACAGCCAGAACCGTTGAAGGGAATTTCACCAAATTTGGCAGAAAGCTAGATGATGGGCCAGAAAGTGTGCTTTTGTGATTTGGTGTAAATCCATTCAGTAGTTTCAGAGATGTTTAAGTTTAAAAAATATAGATATCAGGTAGCCCAAAAACCTACTGAAATGGTACTGAAATTGTATTGGCTGTCAACACTTCAACCAAGAAGTGTTGGCAGCAATCTTGGGACCAATATACCTGCTAGCACACCATTGAAATGCATTGTAGTGAATGACAGGTTTTGAGGGTCCCAAAGGGAAAACATATAAACGGTGATAACAGATTTTAGTTACAAAATACATCATTGGTTGATGGTACCATACTAATTTTAAGAATAGTGGTGTGTTCTAAGGTGATTTTACATTTTGAAAAAGCCTTCTGTTGGGATTTCCTGAATCATGTTTGAGAGAAAACTGTTTTCTCATGATTTTCCCATAGAGATTATGGAAGGTGCTCCAGAAGCTAAAATGCGGAGCATATTTTCTGTAAATTCACACTATCTTTCTCACCCATATGAAAATGAAGTCTGACATTCTCAATACATCATCTACTTCCAACAGTAGCAGCCTGTCAGTTGATTCCCTTGTGTTCTACTGCAGCCTCCCAGAGTGTGCCAAAGAACAATTAGAGAGCTAATAGTGTTACTTATAACTAAACTATGGCACACTTGAAGCCATGTTGATTTAATGAAACTGGTAGAACTTAAAACATTTAATTTAGTGAAGAACAAAAAGAGGGACTTCAGTTTGTCATAGAAATTATGGTTAGTGTTGTAGAAAGAATTATTAGGACAAATTTTAAGTGAGTTCTCAAATATCTTCCTCTCCTATTTCATTAAAACAATCTGACATGCAGACTGAAACATGCACTTTTAACACCAGCAGCATACTACCAGTTATCTCCCTGGTGATCAGCAGCTTTACTACAGTGTTCTAATGAGCAACTAGAGTGCTAACAGTCTGAATTTATGCCCAAAGTGTGGCACATCTGAACGCCATCTTGATGGAGTGGAAGTAGAAGACTGAAAGCATTTTCTACTGAGGATACTGCAGTAAATGAGGAAATTAGGGAGCTTCATAACAAAAAATTCTCCCAAGATGGCCATCAGAGAAAAAAAGCCTAAATATACGGACGAGCACTTACGGACTGGAAATTGTGCCTTTCAGTCAAGAGTTAGGCTGATGTATCTGAACAGCCCACTTGTTGTACTCCCCTCCACCCTGTGACTTTGGTGAGTGTTCAGGAACCTCCCCTCTCGGACATTTAGCCTGATGTATCTGACCAGCCCATTTGTTGTACTCCCCTCCATTTTATGATTTTGGTGAGTGTTCAGAAACCTCTCCTCTGACATTTAACCCTCATCCCCTGTTGGGGTGCACCAACTCACACTTCGGAGGTCCCTTCTCTCTTTGAGCAATGGACATAAAATTAGAATTCACGGGTCTTAATGCCTTCACTATTAAGTACCCTCCTACTCTCTCCAAAAATGCATCAAAAAGACTCAACCATCGGCTCTTCAAATATCATCCTGAAACACTTATCTCTGACCCATACTTCTGCTCTAGGAAGGGATCACTAGCTAATGACCTCATCTTTTACACTAAAAGACGTGCACAATGGAGGAATGTCCTATATTCCATGCTCCGAATCACCTACTCCAGGAAAATGCCTCATGGTCTTAGATTGTCTGTCTCTTCCTCGCGCATCTGCAGTGCAGATATTACCATATCTCTATACAACAATGGGATAATTTTAATTCAATCCTTGAATGACAAACTAGCAATAGTGGATGAGATCTTCCCTATCATCAAGAAGGTGGTGAACCATAAGAACTCACACTCCATCCAAAGTCATCCTAGCTCCCCATGTGCTCTCACACCCCCTATAACCTTCATGTTTACCCCATCATTACTCAGCCCACTACCATTCGCGAGTGTGGACTACCCCACTTTCTACTCTGCCCTTTTCACTTTAGAATCCTCATATCCGGGCGGGCCCGTGAACCAATCCGTGACTCGCAAACCCAGTGTACATGCCCCCCTTCCCCTATAATGGCAAGCATAGATTCCACTAACCCTGTACCCTGTCCCTCACACCGCTTGCTCCCCAGTCCTTTGAACTCTCCAGTGAGAGTCCTCCAGGTACTCCCGCAGCTCCCCCCTGTACCCGGATGTTCACCAGCTCTGATTCTATAGCCCCTAACATGATTAACCTCACGTCTCCCAGGTCTCCCACTCAGCACATAATCCCCCCTCTCTCTCTCCCCTACTCCCATCTTCACTCAGTCAGTACCCCCGTAAGACCACCCTAACCTACAAGTACTCCAGGCCTACGATAATGGTTTTTCCTCTCAAATTGGCCTCTCATATGGCCTCCCCCTCAACCAGCCTTCACCCCCAAACCACGACAACCTATCACCACATCTCTTGGGAATCACACCTCAACAAGATTTCTCTTAGCCTGATCCAGCTCAAGGATGAACTCCAGAGACCTACATCCATCACCACATAATTGTTGCTCACTCATAGGCCCATTAGTGTCATGATGAACCGGACGGGTTTACAACACAAAGAAGCCCTTGGGTCCAGGAGAATCAACTGCACGTGGTCTCTATGAGAAAGAATGGGAACAAAACAGTGCTGTGGAAGAGGTGTCCCTTTTAAGGACGGTTTCCCTCACACACCAAAGGTGTCATGCTTCATCATGGGGATACCACCTCGCGTCACAAACCTAGTCGTGACGTGGGCTACAACCCCCTCGCTGCGAGGGAGGAGCTCAGGGATGTTTTTGGTGAAGAGTAGGGGTATGACTAAAACCCAGGAAAAAGTGCATTTGCAAAAGTGGCGCAGTGTTTATACAGAACCAGTGATCCGGCGTCTTCCTGTTCTCCGGACAGACGTTTCGGACACAACACTCGAGTTGGGTGGTTGGACGTCTGTACCTAGGGCCACTTGCCAGGGACAGATGATGTAAGGTACCTGACCTTTGCAGGTATACCGGTGAATCTGCTGAACAGCCGGATCACTGGTTCTGTATAAACACTGCGCCGCTTTTGCAAATGCACTTTTTCCTTTATTGTTTTCACACATTTGCAGTAACTATTTCAACAAAAGAGATCCTGAAGAAAGCCACAACACTGTTATAGGTCACCACGGCTGAAACATGTTGATCACTTTTCAGTGTAGTTGCCTCTAATTAGTGGCACCAGGAAGCAATTTTGGCAGGCTTACCTCGTAGCTAGTTTTATTCACACCACCTCACTAGAATTTAGTTAGCACTGCACTACCTCACGCACACATTCGCTCATACTGGGTTTTAGTCATACCCCTCCTCTTCACCTTTGGTGTGTGAGGGAAACCATCCTTAAAAGGGACACCTCTTCCACAGCATTGTTTTGTTCCCATTCTTTCTCATGGAGACCACGTGCAGTCAATTCTCCTGGACCTGAGGGCTTCTTTGTGTTGTAGATTATATGTATTGGGGAGAGTGCCCTTGTCGGTCCATTAAATCTCCTCCAGCACCCTTGTGTATTGAACCAGACGGGTTCCCAAAGAATCACGCTGCCTTCCCAAGTCCATCCCTCTCCTCATTTTAACTCGAAAACGATATCCTTCTCCAACGCCTCATCACGACCCAGGAGACTGAATGATGGTCCATCTGACAGTGACTAACACGATCTCCTCCTTTCCTACTCCCATGCGAAAGATACCAATATGGGCTGTTTGGGTCAAATTCAAACCATCCAGGCTAACCCTTACAGGGACCTGACTCAAAATGAACAGCAACCCTCAACTTCCAGACACTAGAGGGGTCTACAATATTTTCATAAGACTCCCCCCTGGGGGACGGTTCACTGCCGCTAGTCCAAGTGTCTATACGTTCGATTTGTAACCAAATGTCAATACACTACAGAAAAGAAGAACATTTCCAAAAGAGATTAATTAGAAAAAATTGTGAGAAAGGAGAGAAAGCACCTCACGGTAGTAACACCAAGGGGGGCTTGCTGGTTGGTACTCACTAGCACACCCACTTATCATCATTGGTTGCTTTCTCCCCGTAAAAGAAAGGTGTGTTCCAACCTGAATTTCTCAAAAGTGAAAGAAGGAAAGACACAGTGAAAGAACAAATATGTATGCACTGTAAGCGCTAGTGTCACTAGTCACTGTAGTGTATTGACATTGGTTACAAATCGAACGTATAGACACTTGGACTAGCGGCAGTGAACCGTCCCCCGGGGGGAGTCTTTGGAAAATATTGTAGACCCCTCTAGTGTCTGGAAGTTGAGGGTTGCTGTTCATTTTGAGTCAGGTCCTTTTTGTTGTTAAATTGTTGAGTGGGGGGCGACCTGACTTTCCTTCCCCCTTGTGCTCCTTCTGTGTTGATAACCCTTACAGGGAACCTAGTATCAACCACAGAGCTGTAAAAAGTGACAATCTCAAGTGTATTAACATCTCTAGGTCTGTCACTATCCACACCAATAACCAACTGAAAACTATGTTTGTTACCTGTAGATCGGATGTTAAACATGCGTCTGATATTTATGACCTCATCCTCACACATAAGTTCCATATCGTTATCCTCATGGAAACATGGTTAAACAACTCATCTCCTCCTATTCTAGACCTACAAGTCCCCCTAGCCACAGATTAATCCGACAAGATAGAGCTAAGAATCTTGCTGGGGGAGTAGCTTGCATCTACCAGAACACCTTCTCTGTGATCCAGTCAGAAACTGCTGTTCTGCCCGCTTGTGAATATCGTAGCATCAACTTCGCTAGTAACAATAGACTCATCTGTAAACTACATGCATTCTACCACCCCCCCTGGAGACAATTTGCCTTTCATTGAACAAATTATGGAAGTCATCTCAACCAACAATGACCCTCTAGTGTCCTAGATCTGCCTTAGGGATTTTAACCTCCACTGGAATGACTTGAATGACCATGCAGTAAACAGCTTTAAATCTTTTCTGTCAAACCAAGAGTTGACCTAAATCTGTGACAGCCCTACTCATATGAAGGGTCAGACATTGGACCTTATCATTGATAAAATGGGCAACGCCATATTGGAGTCAATCATCCCCTGTGACTGGAAAGACCACTACTGTATCACCTTCCTCATCAATGTGTCTGTGATCCTAAAGAGAGCTCAAGTGAAGAAAACAAAACAGTGGAAAAGAAGTCTTCGAAACATATAGCCTAATGATATATCTACCCTCTGTAATGACGCCTGGTCTCCTCAGATGGACATGGTAGATGTTCATGACTTCACAGACTTCTACAATACCGCCATCTTGAATGTCCATGACTCAATCGCCCCCTCAATTAAAAAATATAGCCACCAAAATATCTAAACCTTAGTTCAATGACAACCAGAATTTGTCAAGAATCAATCTGAGGTTAGCAGAAAGAGCCTGGAGATCCTAACCCTCTTGGAGCACCTAAAACTCTTAAGATCAATGAAGAACACATAAAACTGAAAAATCAAATATATGAAGGCCAACCTCTTCAGAACCCAGGTAGACCAAGCCAGAAACGGACCCAAAAATCTTTTTGAAATTGTCAAGCAACAATCGATCAATGTACCAAACCCACTTGGCAATGGGTCCACCACACTACCAAACTGTGAACACTTGACTTCCTTCTTCCTGGGAAAAACTGAAATAATTGAAAATGATCTACACTCAGCGAGGGAACTACTTCCGTTTCACACGTCCTACCATACACATCCCTGACCACTGATCAGGTTGGTCACCCTGGGCAGGTCCCCAAAAATAATGCCTCTTTGCACACTTTCACACCCCTCCATGAAAGTGACATTTACAACATTCTTTTAGATTTGAACCCATCTATTAATTTCATCGACCCTTGAGCTCCAGGCTATCTTCATGGAGCTCAAACCCTCTATTCTCCCCTTATGGTCTAAGATTGTAAATGCCTCACTTAGTCAAGGCACTATCCCTGATTGCCTAAACGTAGGGCAAGAAACCCCCATTCTGAATAAGCAAAGTGCTGATTGCTCAGATCGTAACAACTTCTGCCCGATCACCAACATCCCCACTCTACCGAAGCTTCTAGAAAAATGCATCTGGGTCCAACTTTGCAACCACATAGATAACTTCCAACTCTTGGACCAACACCAAACTGGCTGCCGTCAAGGGCAAAGCACAGAAACAGCACTCACTCACATTATTGATTACATATTAGAAATGCTGGACCAAAATGAATCTTGTCTTCTTAAACTAGTTGGCTTATCTTCTGCATTTGACACTGTTAAACACGACGGTCTACTGAACCTACTTGAACAGAGGATGGGATTATCAGGGCCTGAACAGCATTGGTTCACTTCATTACTCCACAATAGAACCCAGTCAAGGATAATTAGTCCTTTCGCAGCCCTCCGCGATCACTCTTGGGGTTCTACAGGGATCTGCTCTCACCCATTCTCTTCCATTTATTCTTGGAACCTCTAACAGACGCCTTGAAATCTGCCAACATTCATTATCACATGTATGCAAATGATATTTTCTCCCTCAACACTATTATCCAGAACACTCAGTATTGGCTCACTAGCAACCATCTCAAGCTCAATTCTTCCTCATTACTCCTCCTAACAAAACTATCAAGAGCAACCTCTGGATGAAGCATCTAACGGCCCTCAACTGCTCTCCTATCATTAAGGACTCTGCTAGATATCTGGGAATCACACTAGACAAACACCTGAATATGCAGGAACACATCAGTACTGTCACCAAAGAAGCAAACTATCAAATGAGATTGTTAAGGAAATTAAAAGCCTTCCTTCCACAGGACGTTCTTAAATTTATGGTCCAAGCTCTTATGTTTCCCAGGCTGGATTACGGAAGTGCCACACTATCCGGCCTGCCTAGATACAAGCTGGCCCCTCTAAGAGCCTCCCTTAACACTGCTGCCAGACTTGCTCCCTTATGTGGCAAGAATTCAACTGAAGATCACGTGCCTGACTCATAAAGCCATACATTTCAATTCGCCCAGGTATTTTTCACAAAAGCTTGAACTATCGGGCAGACAAAGATCATCGTGAAGTGCTAGCACTCTGTTCATGAAACCACAACTTTTCTGTAAGAAGAAAACACGCAAGAGAGCCTTCTTGGGTATCGCTCCGAAGATTTGGAACTTTCTGCCTCCGGACGTCTGCTTGATTTTGTCGACCGCCTCCTTCCAAAAAGAAGTGAAAACATTTCTGATGAACAATTTTTTGCCCTAGGAGTACACCTTTCGTTTATTGATGCTATACCTGCGTTATACTCATCTGCTGATGCTGACTACTACTTTTCTGACTCCCTTTGGTGGTAAAGCTCACTAATTTGTTAACCCCTTCGATGCTAGGCCTTTTCCCCCCCTGTGCTATGCCTTTTTTTGGCAATTTGGGGTAGTTCGCGCTTAGGCCCCTGTAACTTTTTGACCACATAAGGTATCCACGCCAAATTTGCGTCCTTTTTTTCTAACATCATGGGGATTGTAAAGGTACCCAGGGTTTGTGGATTCCCCTGGAGGGGACCCAGAAATTAGCCAAAATAAGCTAAATTTTGTTTTTGGGGGGAAAAATGCGAAAAAAGGGCTACAGATGAAAGCGTCTTGTTTTTTCCCTGCAAATGGCATCAAAAAAGGAGTTGTAGTGCTGAAAGCACCATCTTCCCAGCTTTCAGGGACAAGCAGACTTATGTCAGAAAACCAACTTTTTTTACACAGTTTTGTCATTTTTCTGGGACATAGCCTGTTTTTGCTATTTTTTGTGCTTTCAACCTCCTTCCAGTTAATGGTAGAAATGGGTATGAAACCAATAATGGATCCTGGAAAGCCATACATTTCTGAAAAGTATACAAAATTCTGAATTCAGCAAGGGGTCATTTGTGTAGATCCTTAAAGTTTTCCTTATAGAAACTAACAGTTAAATAAAGGAAACATTGAAAATTAGTTGAAAAAAACAGCCATTTGTGTCAACGTTTTCACCTGTAACTTCTTCTAATTATGACAGCTATTTGAAAGCAATATACCGTTATATCCGCTGGACCTTTCTGGTTGTGGGGATATATAGGACTTGTAGGTTCACCAAGAACCCGACGAACCCAGAGCCAATAACTGAGCAGCATCTTGCAATGGTTTTTTATTATGTACCGGGTATATAGCAATTATTTTGGGAAAATGTATACATGCAAAAATTGTTATGAAAGACACCTATGTATTTCTGAAATGGGAACAAAATGTAGATTTTAGAAACAGTAGATATTTGCACATTTCCGAAATTGGGAGTACCCATACTAGCATGAGAATTATAGGTCATTTTTCAAAATGACTTATTTTTTACACATTGTCTTTCATTTGGAAGGGAGAAATGCATCGAAAGTCAATAGGTAATAACTGTTGCTCTACAATTCTGTGTTACCCTAAGTCTCCCGATAAAAATGGTACCTCACTTGTGTGGGTAGGCCTTGGGCCCACAACAGGAAATGGCTCAAAATGCAACGTGGACGTACCACATTTTCACAATGAAAAATTACCCATTTTTTGCAAAGTGCCTAGCTGTAGTTTTTGAACCCTAGCTCTGCGGGCACTTAGGGAAACCTAGCAAACCTATACATTTTTCAAAACTAGACACCCAGGGGAATTCAGGATGGGGTAACTTGACTGGTTCTCACCAGGTTCTGTTACCCAGAATCCCTTGCAAACCTAAAAAATTGGCAAAAAAAACACATTTTCCTCACTTTTCTGTTGTGGAAAGTTCTGGAATCTGCATGGATCCACAAAATTCCACCCACCCCGCGTTCCCAAAGGTCTTCCAAAAAAAATGGTACCTCACTTGTGTGGGTAGGCCTAGTGCCCTCTACAGGAAGCAGCGCAAAACGCAACGTGGACGCACCACATTTTCACAGTCAAAAATTACCCTTTTTTTGCAAAGTGCCTAGCTGTAGTTTTTTAACCTTAGCTCTGCCGGCACTTAGGGAAACCTAGCAAACCTATACATTTTTGAAAAGTAGATACCCAGGGGAGTCCAGGATGGGGTGACTTGACTGGCTCTCACCAGGTTCTGTTACCCAGAATCCCTTGCAAACTTAAAAAATTGGCAAAAAAAAACATATTTTCCTCACTTTTCTGTAGTGAAAAGTTCTGGAATCTGCGTGGATCCACAAAATTCCATGCACCCCGCGTTCCACAAGGGCTTCCGAAAAAAATGGTACCTCACTTGTGGGTAGGCCTAGTGCCCGCGACAGGAAGCAGCGCAAAACGAAACGTGGACGCACCACATTTTCACAGTGAAAAATGACCCTTTTTTTGCAAAGTGCCTAGCTGTAGTTATTGAACCCTAGCTCTGCCGGCACTTAGGGAAACCTAGCAAACCTTTACATTTTTGAAAAGTAGACACCCAGGGGAATCCAGGATGGGGTGACTTGACTGGCTCTCACCAGGTTCTGTTACCCAGAATCCCTTGCTAACCTAAATAATTGTAAAAAAAAACCACATTTTCCCCACATTTCTGTGGTGGAAAGTACTGGAATCTGCGTGGATCCACAAATTTCCACCCAGTCCGCGTTCCCCAAAGTCTTCCGAGAAAAATGGTACCTCACTTGTGTGGGTCGGCCTAGTGCCTGCGACAGGAAACGGCGCAAAATGCAACGTGGACACACCTCAATTTCGCAGTGAAAAATGACCCTTTTTTGGCAAAGTGCCTAGCTGTAGTTTTTGAACCATAGCTCTGCCGGCACCTAGGGAAACCTAGCAAACCTATACATTTTTGAAAAGTAGACACCCAGGGGAATCCAGGATGGGGTGACTTGACTGCCTCCCACCAGGTTCTGTTACCCAGAATCCCTTGCAAAACTAAAAAATTGACAAAAAAACACATTTTCACCACATTTCTGTGGTGGAAAGTTCTGGAATCTGCGTGGATCCACAAATTTCCACCCACCCCGCGTTCCCCAAACTCTTCCAAGAAAAATGGTACCTCACTTGTGTGGGTCGGCCTAGTGCCCGCAACAGGAAACGGCGCAAAACGCAACGTGGACACACCTCAATTTCGCAGTGAAAAATGACCCTTTTTTGATAAAGTGCCTAGCTGTAGTTTTTGAACCATAGCTCTGCCGGCACCTAGGGAAACCTAGTAAACCTATACATTTTTAAAAACTAGACACCCAGGGGAATCCAGGATGGGGTGACTTGACTGCCTCCCACCAGGTTCTGTTACCCAGAATCCCTTGCAAACCTAAAAAATTGTCAAAAAAACCAAATTTTCCCCACATTTCTGTGGTGGAAAGTTCTGGAATCTGAGTGGATCCATAAATTTCCACCCACCCCGCGTTCCCCAAAGTCTTCCGAGAAAAAAGGTACCTCACTTGTGTGGGTCGGCCTAGTGTCCACGCCAGGAAACGGCGCAAAACGCAACGTGGACACACCTCAATTTTGCAGTGAAAAATGACCCTTTTTTGGCAAAGTGCCTAGCTGTAGTTTTTGAACCCTAGCTCTGCCGTCACCTAGGGAAACCTACCAAACCCACACATTTCTGAAAACTAGACACCCGGGGGATTCCAGGGAGGTATGGCTTGCGTGGATCCCCCAATGTACCCACGACAGGCAAGGGCCCAAAATGTAGTGAGGCGACATCAAAATGATGTCGCCTCACTACGTTGTGGGCCCTTGCCTGTCGCAGGTACTTGGGCCTCCCACACTAGTGAGGCACCATTTGTATCGGGAGACCCGGGGGAACGCTGGGTGGTAGGAAATTTGTGTCAGCCCAGTGATGCCACAACTTTCCCACACAAAAATGTGTGAAAAAAGTGATTTTTTCAGCTAAATTTGAGGTTTGCAGGGGATTCTGGGTAAGGAAACGTTGGGGGATCCACGCAAGCCATACCTCCCTGGAATCCCCCGGGTGTCTACTTTTCAGAAATGTGTGGGTTTGATAGGTTTCCCTAGGTGGCCGTCGAGAACCGGGCCAAAAACCCAGGGGACCCCCCTTGCAAAACCAGGTCGTTTTGAGATAGGCCATTTTGATGTCGCCTCACTACGTTTTGGGCCCTTGCCTGTCGCGGGTACTTGGGCCTCCCACCCGAGTGAGGCACCATTTTTATCGGGAGACCTGGGGGAACGCTGGGTGGTAGGAAATTTGTGTCAGCCCGGCGATGCCACAACTTTCCCACACACAAATGTGTGAAAAAAGTGATTTTTTCATCAAAATGTCAGGTTTGCAGGGGATTCTGGGTAAGGAAACGTTGGGGGATCCACGCAAGCCATACCTCCCTGGAATCCCCCGGGTGTCTACTTTTCAGAAATGTGTGGGTTTGGTAGGTTTCCCTAGGTGGCCGCAGAGCCCCGGGCCAAAAAGTCATGGGACCCCCCTTGCAAAACCAGGTCGTTTTGAGGTAATTTGTTGTTTATTTTTTCAGTGTGAACATTTTGGCACAATATTGCAAGGAAAATGTGACAGACATTTTGAGGTTTGCAGGACATTGTGGATAAGATAACTTGTTGGGATCCACAAGAGAGACATCACCATGTACTCCCATGGGTGTTTAGTTTACGACAATATCTACAGTTGGTAGGTTATTCTTAGATGGAATGTACACCTTGGCACAGAGACTAAAAAGACAAATATTACTGCACAGCCATCTATTCCTCAAGCACACACACATACTGGTTGGATTTGGCATGAGGGCGAGTGATGGTTCAGTATATACAATTGTATTAACAAGTGATTTCACAAAAATGAAATGCACTGATAATAATTAAAAGGACAAAAAACTGAACCAGTGACTCGCAGCTCGTGAGCTATAAAGCCACGGCAAGGCACCAACCGCTTTACAGGCCATTCACACACCTTTTATACGTGATGCACACAAGACCATTCACACCACCAGGCACGAAACCAACACATTACAACATTCACAAAAAGTGACAAGGTACACCCTGCTTAAGAAAGACAAATATTACTGCACAGCCATCTAATCCTCAAGCACACACACATACTGGTTGGATTTGGCACGAGGGTGAGTGATTGTTCAGTATATACAATTGTATTAACAAGTGATTTCACAAAAATGAAATGCACTGATAATAATTGAAAGGACGAGAAACTGAACCATTGACTCACAGCTCGTGAGCTGTAAAGCCACGACAAGGCACCAACCTCTTTACAGGCCATTCATACACCTTTCATACTTGTGACACATACAAAACCATTCACACCGCCAGCCACGGACCAATCACATTACAACACTCACACCAGCAGACAGCGCCATTCAAGGGCCCATCACTTTCACATGCCCACATTCCAGACACAGCAACCACACAAGCTGATTACGTGGAGTTGCACTTGGCTAGCAGTGTGTGTAGTGACCAGCAGCAAGTCACTACTCACACACCGCCAGCCGAGCGCCAGTCCACGCACACCGCCAGCCAAGCGCCAATCCACGCACACCGCCATCCAAGCGCCAATCCACGCACACAGCCAGCCAAGCGCCAATCCACGCACACTGCCAGCCAAGCGCCAGTCCACGCACACCGCCAGCCAAGCGCCAGTCCACACACACCGCCAGTCCACGCACACCGCCAGCCTACCGCCAGTCCATGCACACCGTCATAAAATGTTTTCAAACAAGAAAAAAACCACAAACCAATTGCAACTAGATACCAAACTATAACTACAAAAACAACAGCAGTAACTAAAGACATCATTCTATTGCCAAACGTGAAACTGAACTATATAAAACCATACAGACCAGGCAGTACACTATTAGACTCACGGTTGCTCCCAAAAACTCTTTTTAGTGTGATACAATCTGAAACATGAGGGCACACACAGCCCAGGATTAGAAGGACAATTGGCACAGTGCATATGACTCTCCTTCCGCACACCTCTTCGCAAGCAGACTCTACATCTCTTACAGGGATTGTTTTTTTTGGGTGTGGGAGGAATTAAATCAGGAAAGTGGCGATCTTTCAATCTAGCCACATCCTCCACAACTCCAACTCTAAGAACACTTGCCTGTTCCACAACAACAAGGCTTCCTATCACAGACTGCTGAAACTGAACAAAAGTCAACTTTGACTCAGGAGAACACTCCTTGTACACAACAAAAGCATTGAAAGTTGCTAAATTGAAGAGATGGATGGCCAACCTCTTATACCAAATGTAAGCCTTATGAATAGCAGTGTAAGGTTCCAACCTCTGATCTACTCTATCAACACCGCCCATGTGCTTATTGTAGTCTAAAATGCACACCGGTTTGCGTACTTCAGCAAACTGACCCCAAACAGCCACAGGTGAAGTACTCTCATCATGGATGGTAGTCAGCATGTACACATCCCTCCTGTCCACAAATTTCACAGCTAGTAGTTCATCACTACGCAAGGAACTGCACTGTCCCCTCTGAAGTTTTTTTGCAAACAAGCTCTTTTGGATAACCTTTACGGTTAGAGTAGATTGTGCCACAAGCAAAAGTGTCCACTTTGAACAATTCCTTAAACAATTGCACAGCAGTGTAGAAGTTATCAAGGTACAAATGGTGGCCTCTGTTAAACAGTCCTCTAGCAAGATCCCACACAATTTTCTCTGAAACTCCAAAGGTGGACGGACAACCAGGGGGGTCAATAGTGGAATACCTACCAGTGTACACACGGAAATTAAAAACATATCCTGTCCTAATCTCAGACAACATATACAGCTTAATTCCATAACGTGCCCTCTTGCTAGGGATGTACTGCCTAAAAACCAAACGGCCCTTGAACAGGACCAAAGACTCATCAATAGATATTTCTTTCTCTGGAGTATAGAGCTCTGAAAATCGATCTACAAAGTGATCAAGAACAGGCCGAATCTTAAAAAGACGGTCACAGTCAGGGTTATCTCATGGCAACGCCAAAGTATTATCAACAAAATGCAGCATCCGAAGCAAAAGAAAATACCGATCACGGGTCATAATCGCAGGAAATATGGCCGTTGCCATCAAGGGACTGGTAGACCAATATGAAGCCATGGACGGCTTCCTTATCAAGCCCATCAAAAAAGTCAAACCCAAAAACTTCTTCATCTCATCCAGATTTGTGGGAGTCCACCGGATAGCTCTAGAGTGGGGCTTAAGTGTGGCACTGTGGTCCCTCAAAAACTGTTCAGCATACAAATTAGTCTGCTGAACAATCTCAGCCAAAAATACATCATCCATATACAACTGAAAGAACTGTATAGGCAAAATAAATTCGCAATCCACTCTACACCCTGCATAACCACTAAAGGCAGGCAACACCGGCTGCACCATGTTTGGATCAACCCAGAGTCCAGCACTTCCAGTAGGAAGCCTTGCAGCCTCAGGCTGCAATACCGATGTCTCTTGCTGCACCATCGGCACATCAGTGTCCCCCTCTAAAACAGGCACTTCATCCGCACTGAGAGTATCTTCATCATCCGATGATTCCATGTGGAGAGAAAACTCACTGCCTGAATCTTCCCCTCCCTCCTCTCCCTCAGACGCACTGTCAGTCTCATAATCCTGCTCAGAGGAAGATTCAAGCAGCATACCAACAACCTGCTGAGCAGTCATTCTACGGCTAGCCATAATCCTTACTAATAAAGGTAACTTGTCAAACAAGTCAACAACAACAAACACTTTGTAAAATAAGTAATAGACAAAATGCGTCTTTATCAGAAAGACCTATATACTCCAAAACGATACCACTCACTTGCCAGAAGCAGCTAGACTCACCACCACCTACTCTGCACAGAGACAGTAAGGATCAACAATATCCCACTAAAAAAGAAAAAGAAAAGAAAATTACACATAAGAGAATGCAAAACACATCGCAAAGAATTTCATGCTCAAAACACTAACTAAATATGCTGCCATTATAACACCACTTGCAAAAAAATTCATTCATGCATGACAATAATACTCATTTGGAGTAAATACAACAAAAAGTTTTTCTTACAAAAAAAATGCAACTACGCAAACCTGCAGAACCACTGCCGAAACCGCAAACAGGAACCAAAAGCTTTACACTAGAATAAAAAGGAGAAATAAAACATTACAATCACATATGCAAATAATGAACTAGTCCACATACTATCCACCAGCCAAGCAAAGGTGGTAGGTGGGCCTAAAAGAATAAGGCCGATCTGCCCCCACAGGGAGCAGAAACAGCCAAAATATTCACCCTCATAAAAGGGGGAGCGACCCTTGCCCAAGGGGTAACTCCCCAACACCAACATTTAAAAAGCCCTGGGGTCTACTGGCTTCTGCCCCCCTAGGGGACAGATGGGCCTAAAAACATATGGCTGATCTGCCCCCAAAGGGGCAGAACCGACCACAATAAATACCCGATAAAGGGAGCGACCCTTGCCCAAGGGGCCGCTCCCAACAACACAAAAACAATCCCTGGTGGCCTGGTGGGCATACCATAAAATTAATTGTTTATTTGGGTCGATCCGCCCTTCCAAGGGGTCAGAAACGGCCCAAATAAATGCTCCCCAAAGGGGAGAGGCCCTTACCGATGGGGCCGCTCCCCAAAAACATATTGCTCCCCCAAGGGGAGCGACCCTTGCCCAAGGGGCCGCTCCCCAACAACACTAAAACAATCCCTGGTGTCTAATGGCTTCTGCCCCCCTTGGGGGCGGATGGGTCTATAGTCACAAGGCCGATCTGCCCTTAAAGGGGGCAAAAACGGCCAAAATAAAAATGATCCCCAAAGGGGAGCGACCCTTGCCTAAGGGGTCGCTCCCCAAAAACATAATTTAATTAAAAAAATCCCTGGTGGCCTAGTGGGCACAGGGGCAGACCCCCTAAACAAATTGCTCCCCCAAGGGGAGCGACCCTTGCCCAAGGTGCCGCTCCCCGACACAAAAGGGCATTTACACAAAAAAAAACACATCCCTGGTGGCCTAGTGGGCACACACCTACTTATTTATTTTTTTTAAAATCAGATCTGCCCCCCACCCCCAAGGGGAGTGACCCTTGCCCAAGGGGCTGCTCCCCAACACACACTGGGCATTTCCCAGGTGGCCCAGTGGGGGCACACACACCTTTTGTTTTAATATAAAATAACACCGATCTGCCCCCCCCTCCCCAAGGGGGGCAGACCCAACTGCATACATTTCTCCCCCAAGGGGAGCGACCCTTGCCCAAGGAGCCGCTCCCCGACACAATTTAGGCATTTAAAAAAAAACAAAATCCCTGGTGGCCCAAGGGGGGCAGACCCAACTACATAATTTCTCCCCCAAGTCCCCTGTTTAATTCACGCCCTCTCTACTCCCTCAAGGAAGTTCTTCCACTATAGGAAATTCTGTACTCCATGCCTATAGAAGTGCCTTCCCAGTGTGTTCTGAGTGACTGCCACTTATTGCAGTATTATACCTCTTTTTGTATCTCATGTATCATGCACACCTGTCACTTTTTCCTCTTGGAACGTATACCTCTTTTTGTATCTGGTTTGTTTTTGTTATTTGCACTATTGTCACTTTTTCCTTATGTAATGTAACGCTTGCATTTGTATTATGCTCACTTATAACCTTCTCCTCATGTAATGTTACTGTTCCTATTGTGAAGCGCTCTGACACCTTCGGGTAAAGTCTGCGCTACAAAAAAATGCATAAATACATAAAAAAAAAAAATAAGGGGAGTGACCCTTGCCCAAGGGGCCGCTCCCGAACACAATTTGGGCTTTAAAAAATAAAAAAAAAGCATTCCTGCTGCACGATCGCGCCTGGGCCCATCCACCCAAAAACCAACACCCACCCTAAACCCTAAAAAATCCCTTATCACCTAAAAACCCATTCCCACCCTAAACCTGAAAAAATCCATTGTCGTCCAAAAACCCAATCCCACCTAAATCTTACAAAAATCAAAACAAACACTAAACCCTAAAAAACTTAATTACCACCCAAAAACCCATACCCACCTTAAACCCGCAAAAATCCCTTACCACCCAAAACCCATTCCCACACTAAACCCTAAAAATTCCCTTGCCACCAAAAATCATACCCATCCTAAACCCTAAAAATCCCTTGCCACCCAAAAACCCATACCCACCCTGCACAGTAAAAAATCCATTGCCACCGTAAAAACCCACACTCACCCTAAACCCTAACAAATACCTTTCTACCCTAAAACCTAACAAATCCATAGCCACCCAAAAGACCCATACCCACCCTAAACCCTATAAATTGCATTGCTACCAAAAAGCCCATAATCACCTAAACCCTAAAAAAAATACCTTGCTAACCAAAAACCCATACTCACCCTAATCCCTAAAAAATTCCTTTGCCATCCTAACCCCAAACAAATTCCTTGCCACCCAAAAACCCATGTACATGCTAAACCATAAAACAAATCTCATACCACCCAAAACCGATACCCACCCTAAACCCTAAAAATTGACTTGCCACCCAAAAACCCATACACAGCCTAAAACCTAAAAGATAGCTTACCACCCAAAAACTCATTACCAACCTAAAAAATAATAATTCCCTGTCACAAAAACCCATACTCATCCTAAACCTTATAAATTCCCTTGCCACCCAAAAACCCATACCCACCCTAAAACCTAAAAAAATCTGTTATCACCTGAAAACCCAAACCCACCCTGAACCTCAAAAACTCCCTTGCCACCCAAAAACCAACACCCACCCTAAACCCTAATAATTCTCTTGCCACAAAAAATCCATACTCATCCTAAACCTTATAAATTCCCTTGCCACCCAAAAACACATACCCACCCTGAACCCTAAAAATCCCTTATCACCTAAAAACCCATACTCACCTTAAACCCTAAAAATTCACTTGCCACCCAAAAACCAATGCCCATTCTAAATCCTAAAAAAACCCTAACCATCCCAAAAACAATTCCCACTCTTAAACGTAATAATTCCTTTGCAACAAAAAAACAATACTCATCCTAAACCTTATAAAAATCCCTTGCCACCCAAAAACCCACACCCATCCTAAACACTAAAAATTCCCTTGCCACCCATAAAACCCATACTAACCCTAAACCCTAAAAATCCCTTACCACTCAAAAACCTACACCCATCCTAAACCCTAAAAATTCACTTCTCACCCAAAAACCTATACCCATCCTAAATCATTAAAAAATCCCTAAACACCCAAAAAACACTACCCACTGTAAAACCTAAAAAATACCTTTCCACCCAAAATACAATACCCACCCTAAACCCTAAAAGATACCTTACCACCCAAAAACCCAATCACCACCCTAAGCCATACAATTCCCTTGCCACCCAAAAAACCATACCCACCCTAAACCTCAAAAATTCCATTGCCACCGAAGAACCCATACCCACCCTAAACCCTAAAAAAATCCCTTGCCACCAAAAAACGCACACCCATCCTAAACTCTAAAAATTCCCTTGCCACCCATAAAACCCATACTAACCCTAAACCCTAAAAATACCTTACCACTCAAAAATCTACACCCACCCTAAACCCTAAAAATTCACTTCTCACCCAAAAACCTATATCCATCCTAAATCATAAAAAATTCCTTAACCACCAAAACACGGTACCCACCCTAAAACCTAAAAAATACAGCTCCATTCAAAAACCCATACCCAACCTAAACCCTAAAAATTCCCTTGCCACCCAAAAAGCCATAGGCACCCTAAACCCTAAAATATACCTTACCACCCAAAAACCCATCCATTACCACACTAAACCGTAAAATCCCCTTGCCCCCCAAAAACCCATACCCACCCTAAAAAAATCCCTTGCCACCAAAAAACCCCCACCCGCCCTAAACACTAAAAATTCCCTTGCCACCCATAAAACCCATACTGGCCCTAAACCCTAAAAATCCCTTAACACTGAAAAACCTACAGCCACCCTAAACCCTAAAAATGTGCTCGCCACCCAAAAACTCATACCCACACTAAACCCTAAAAATTCCTTTGCCACCCAAAAACCCATACAAAAGATGAACCCTAAAAAATTCCTTACTAACTAAAAACCAATACCCACCTAAACCCTAAAGGTTCCCTTGCCACCCAAAAGCCCATACCCACCATAAACTCTAAAAAAATCCCTTACCATCAAACAACACATACCCACCCTAAACCCTGAAAAATACCGTACCACCCAAAAACCCATACCCACCCTAGACCCTAAACATTCCATTGCCACCCAAAATCCCATACCCACCCTAAACCCCAAAAACCCCTTACCATCAATAGCCCACCCCACCCTAAACCCCAAAACTTCCCTTGCCATCCAAAACCCATACCACTTTATTACCCAAGCCCACCCTAAATCCTAAAAATTGACTTTCCACCCAAAAACCCATATGCACCCTAAACCTTAAGACATACCTTACCACCCAAAAACCCATTGCCACCCTAGCCCATAAAATTCCCTTGCCACCCAAAAACCCATACCCATTCTAAACCCTAAAATAATCTCTTGCCACCAAAAAAACCCCACCCGCCCTAAACACTAAAGATTCCCTTGCCACCCATAAAACCCATACCGACCCTAAACCCTAAAAATCCCTTACCACTGAAAAACCTACACTCACCCTAAACCCAAAAATGTGCTCGCCACCCAAAAACTCATACCCACACTAAACCCTAAAAATTCCTTTGCCACCCAAAAACCCATACAAACGATGAACCCTAAAAAATTCCTTACTAACTAAAAACCAATACCCACCTAAACCCTAAAGGTTCCCTTGCCACCCAAAAGCCCATACCCACCATAAACTCTAAAAAATCCCTTACCATCAAACAACACATACCCACCCTAAACCCTGAAAAATACTGTACCACCCAAAAACCCATACCCACCCTAGACTCTAAACATTCCATTGCCACCCAAAATCCCATACCCACCCTAAACCCCAAAAACCCCTTACCATCAATAGCCCACCCCACCCTAAACCCCAAAACTTCCCTTGCCACCCAAAAACCCATACCACTTTATTACCCAAGCCCACCCTAAATCCTAAAAATTGACTTTCCACCCAAAAACCCATATGCACCCTAAACCTTAAGACATACCTTACCACCCAAAAACCCATTGCCACCCTAGCCCATAAAATTCCCTTGCCACCCAAAAACCCATACCCATCCTAAACCCTAAAAAAATCTCTTGCCACCAAAAAACCCCCACCCGCCCTAAACACTAAAGATTCCCTTGCCACCCATAAAACCCATACCGACCCTAAACCCTAAAAATCCCTTACCACTGAAAAACCTACACTCACCCTAAACCCAAAAAATGTGCTCGCCACCCAAAAACTCATACCCACACTAAACCCTAAAAATTCCCTTGCCATCCATAAACCCATACAAACGGTGAACCCTAAAAAATTCCTTACCAACCAAAAACCAATACCCACCCTAAACCCTAAAGGTTCCCTTGCCACCCAAAAGCCCATACCCACCATAAACTCTAAAAAATCCCTTACCACCAAACAACCCATACCCACCCTAAACTTAAAAAATTCCCTTGCAACCAAAAAACCCCCACCCGCCCTAGACACTAAAAATTCCCTTGCCTCCCATAAAACCCATACTGACCCTATTCCCTAAAAATCCCTTACCACTGAAAAACCTACACCCACCCTAAACCCCAAAAATTCACTCGCCATCCAAAAACTCATACCCACACTAAACCCTAAAAATTCCCTTGCCACCCAAAAACCCATACAAACGATAAACCCTAACAAATTCCTTACCAACCAAAAACCAATACCCACCCTCAACCCTAAAGGTTCCCTTGCCACCCAAAGCCCATACTCACCATAAACTCTAAAAAATCCCTTGCCACCAAACAACCCATACCGACCCTAAACCCTAAAAATCCCTTACCACTGAAAGACCTACACCCACCCTAAACCCAAAAAATGTGCTCGCCACCCAAAAACTCATACCCACACTAAACCCTAAAAATTCCCTTGCCATCCATAAACCCATACAAACGGTGAACCCTAAAAAATTCCTTACCAACCAATACCACCCTAAACCCTAAAGGTTCCCTTGCCACCCAAAAGCCCATACCCACCATAAACTCTAAAAATCCCTTACCACCAAACAACCCATACCCACCCTAAACTTCAAAAATTCCCTTGCAACCAAAAACCCCCACCCGCCCTAGACACTAAAAATTCCCTTGCCGCCCATAAAACCCATACTGACCCTATTCCCTAAAAATCCTTTACCACTGAAAAACCTACACCCACCCTAAACCCCAAAAATTCACTTGCCATCCAAAATCTCATACCCACACTAAACCCTAAAAATTCCCTTGCCACCCAAAAACCCATACAAACGATAAACCCTAAAAAATTCCTTACCAACCAAAAACCAATACCCACCCTCAACCCTAAAGGTTCCCTTGCCACCCAAAGCCCATACTCACCATAAACTCTAAAAAATCCCTTGCCACCAAACAACCCATACCCACCCTAAACCCTGAAAAATACTGTACCACCCAAAAATCCATACCCACCCTAGACCCTAACGAATACCATACCACTCAAAGACCCATACCCACCCTAGACCCTAAACATTCCATTGCCACCCAAAATCCCATACCCACCCAAAACCCCAAAAACCCCTTACCATCAATAGCCCACCGCACCCTAAACCCCAAAACTTCCCTTGCCACCCAAAAACCCATACCACTTTATTACCCAAGCCCACCCTAAATCCTAAAAAAAATTTGCCACCCAAAAACCCATACGCACCCTAAACCTTAAGAGATACCTTACCACCCAAAAACCCATTGCCACCCTAACCCATAAAATTCCCTTGCCACCCAAAAACCCATACCCTTCCTAAACCCTAAAAAAATCTCTTGCCACCAAAAAACCCCCACCCGCCCTAAACACTAAAGATTCCCTTGCCACCCATAAAACCCATACCGACCCTAAACCCTAAAAATCCCTTACCACTGAAAAACCTACACCCACCCTAAACCCAAAAAATTTGCTCGCCACCCAAAAACTCATACACACACTTAAGCCTAAAAATTCCCTTGCCGTCCATAAACCCATACAAACGGTGAACCCTAAAAAATTCCTTACCAACCAAAAACCAATACCCACCCTAAACCCTAAAGGTTCACTTGCCACCCTCAGCACATACCTACCATAAACTCTAAAAATCCCTTACCACCAAACAACCCATGCCCACACTAAACCCTAAAAATACCATACCACCCAAAAAACCATACCCACCCTAGACCCTAAACATTCCCTTGCCACCCAAAAGCCCATACCCACCCTCACCCTAAAGAATACCATACCACTCAAAGACCCATACTCACCCTAGACCCTAAACATTCCCTTGCCACCCAAAATCCCATACCCAGCCTAAACCCCAAAAATCCCTTACCATCAAAAGCCCACCCCACCCTAAACCCCCAAAATTCCCTTGCCACCCAAAAACCAATATCACTCTATTACCCATACCCACCCTAAACCCCCAAAATTCCCTTGCCACCCAAAAACCCATATGCACCCTAAACCCTAAAAGATACCTTACCACACAAAAACCCATTATGACCCTAAACCATAAAATTCCCTTGCCCACCAAAAACCCATACCCGCCCTAAACCTCAAAAATTCCCCTGCCACCCAAAAACCCATACCCATCCTAAATCCTAAAAAAATCCCTTGCCACCAAAAAACCCCCACCCGCCTTAAACACTAGAAATACCCTTGCCACCCATAAAACCCATACCGACCCAAAACACTAAAAATCCCTTACCACTGAAAACCCTACACCCACCCTAAACCCTAAAAATTAGCTCGCCACCCAATAACTCATAAACACACTAAGGTGCAGAGACATAATATCGATTTTTTATTTCGACCTACATTAATATCGAGTTTTAAATATCGTAGGGACAGAATATCGACATCAAGAATATCGGTGACCAGAATATCGACCTGAAGGTAAGAAATATCGTTTTTGTTAATATCGAAGTTAGTAATATCGATAGCAAAAATATCGAAGTTAATAATATCGATGTTTATGTTAGTGTTATGTATTTTAGTATGTATTTTATATAATGTGTTCCACATGTTTTGTTATGTTTTGTATTTTTTTTTAAATATATGTATTAATTGTTTAGAAGTTAGTAATTTTTTTTTAAGTAAATTTTGCGTTTTAGTACCGTAGCGGATTGTGGGTTTATAGGGGAATAGGGTGGGAAGTAATTTAATTATAGTAAATTAAATCATAATTTTTAGAAATTATTAATTATTTTTAAATAAATTTTGCATTTAGTTCTGTAGCGGGTTGTGGGTTTATAGGGGAATAGGGTGGGAAGTAATTTAATTGTAATTAAGTAATTATTAATTTTAATTTATTGGTATTGAAAATTAATTTATTGTTAATTAATTATTAATTGGTAATTAATGTTTATTAATTGATAATTATATTAATTGTGTTAATTTGTTTTTGGAGTGTGTTGTGGGTTTATAGGGGAATAGGGTGGGAAGTAAATTCATTATAATAAATTAGGGGCTCATTACGATGGCGGGCGGAAGCACAACCGCCGTGCTGGCGGATGCAAAAACCACCAGTTACCGCCGGCACGCAGCAGTCCACACGCCCGCCCAATTACGATGCGAAAAGTAGGCCAAACACCGCCGGCAAGCCAGCAACACCGTCCGCCATCAAAGTGCGTCCGTACACGTAGCGGCGCAGCACAATTGACACACACCGTCCGGACGAAACACGTCCCGCCCGGCGTATAAATTACGATGCCGCAAACAAACGGCTCCCACGGCCAAGAGATACCGTACGACAAACCGAAGCGGTAACACGGACGCCGAGCACGGACAACGAAGAAGCGGCTCCCCCGAGCATGAATCCAGCACTGCAGGCCCTCCCCATGCTCCTGCTGATGCACCACCAAGGACGCAACGTACCGCGGAGACGCAGGTAGGCACACACACAACAAGTGCACGCAAACAGCGCACACAGTGCAAGGGCGGAAAAAGCGGACAACCCCCCACCAGCGCGTGTACACTACACATCCACCATTGCATCCACATATGACACACAGGCCAAATCGTAACATCGCGTAACACATGTGTACACACCACCTGGGACTAGGAACCAACGACCCCGTCACGGCCCCAAAGCGGCGATGACGCCGCCACACATGCGCACAACGCAGAGGCCAACCGCAGCGCCATGCATGCGTCGCACACAGACACAGGGACACAACCAAGCAGCACACACATCAGCCCCACCCCGAACGCACATGACACGTGACAGGCCTGCCACAGACATGTCCCCAACGCCCAATTCACGGACAACACCCAACGCCACACAACCGACGCACACATGTCAGTGAAGTCACGCAACAGCAGGACACACCCCAGTGTAACAAACATGGCGTAGCACACAGCGGCGGCAACACCAACTAGGAGAAGCAGGGCCCCTTCGGGAAGAGGAACGCCAGTACCACACTGAAACACCCATACCACCCTGCACATATGAACAAGACATATAAAACGGAACACCAAAGAGCCCGGGGACCGACAACAGGTGGCCCAAGAATAACATTCACACACAAGGCCCAACGCAGAGCGGAAAGGCAGCCTGCCGCCCACACAAGGGAGAGCAGACAGCACTGAATGACCTTCCATTCCAACTCCGAAACCACAGCCCTACGACAGAAGCCGGTGAATACAGCCATTGTCCAAGAATAGACCAACACAGGCATGCCGAGGAGACCGACCACAGGGCAGATAGCGCATATCACAGAAGCACACAACGGACGGGGAAGAAAAAGAAAACACTCCCCCATGTCGGCCACATGCAAGTTAATTGGAAGGAGTCACACATCACTGACCTTGAACTGTCTGAGAAGCATGTGGGATGAGGGCCCGTGTCCTCCAAACAAGCCAACAGAACACAAGTCCTGTCTCCCTACGACTACACAGAGCTCACAGCAACCTCGGAGCTTGCACATTGCAGACTGCACACACAGCCGGAGCACGCCACCACAACGCACCGCTGCGAAATGGCAACCGCAACACACCTACCCAACTACGCCGGACAGCTCAAGCTGTACAAAACCAACCTGATACATATATTGGGATGCGATCTCCTGTCCCTGCTGAACGTAAGTTACCGACTGACTTACCGCATCACATTGTTCAGCTGCGTCATGCCCGTCTTCTACTGTCGGAGGTGTCCCTACCAGCATCCCGTGGAGATATGCCTCTCCAACCCGGCATGTCTGAAGGCGGACCTGCTACCACTACTCCTCCCTCTGGACGCACACGACAGGGCCTGCTCTGCCTATGGGGGCATGGCGTATGTGGCCAACATCGCACCCGCACTGAAATGGGACCACTGTGCCTCCACACGACGGATCATCGAGAACAGCTACATCGAATGTCACCCAGCATGCCCCATCATGGTCCTCCAAGGGACAACTTACGAACAACACCTTGACAGCCACCATCCGCTACATTGGCTGGCAAACATGTACACCACCAATGACATGGAAGCCCTGCTGGACGGCATCGCATACCTGACAACCTGTAAATTCGTCGGACCACAACGCAGGTTCCCCGATTGACCTATGATGTCCAACCCCGCACCCATGCTTAGCTTCCGCACGGACTGGCCAGTCACCACCACAACAGCCATACCAAACGACCGGCAACTGTAACCACACCATCAACGACATCGCCATGACATCGGATATGACCGGGACATGCACACTGTTCCCCATCACATCCAGGAACACCGCATGCATCGTGGGAGGCAGTGGCATGGGCTCTGTGTATCGCACCCACATGGACGGAACTGCACGAACAACCAGGACACGACATGGATCCAGCGCCCATGGACACACACACCGCTCAGTGGACATGAATAGGTCGCCTGGAGTCTGTGGATGCTGCACCCCTCCCACCCCCGCCCCGGAAATCCCATACCAGGACCTTTGCATGGACGACAAGTGCATACAACAACAACACGAGCCCAGTGACTGTGACATGTCCAGTAACCACCACAGTGCAACAACAAGTGGCACGCCGCTGCATGCACGCAAGCACATGCCCTGATGTCATCTCACATGCACGCGTGCATGAGGAACAACCGCAGCAAACCTGTCACATGGAACTGAGATGGACTGTGCCCATGATGCCAAGCGGTCTGGTAGGCTACATGTATACCGTCTGTGTCAAAGTCCGCAGCTCCGCAGCTATACGTAAATGTACATTAGCACAGCCTTGGCCAAGCAGATGTAACTCTGAAGCCCACATCCCACATGCAACAGCCAATCACATGTAACCCCATACCCTATCCCATTTGCAATCATGCTCAGTATATCCTCAACATGTATTCCGCTGCCAGTAGTGTCCACTATACTGCATCACAGAGGACAGAAGACTCAATATAATGTTTGAAACCAAAACTGTCTCCGCTGACTCATTTCACAAGTACGAATGAGAGAGGATGAGAGTATGTGAAGTACACGGCAGTCGTGACATGACCATGTAGTCCACTGGTATTGGATGTCAACGCAAATGAGTAGCACAACTGTGGAAGACACACATGTGTCGTGTGAAGTCGTATGGACGCAGTGCTCAGGTGGGTGGGTGTGACGGGTAGATGCGCACATGCCAAGTTGGAGCACGCCGTGTTGGGAGGGGTCATGAACAGTACACCACCGCTTCCCTGGGCATTGTGAGAGGACACCTGTCGGGGGAGTGAACACGTGTGTGCACAGCAGCCGGGCACACGTACAAAGCGGTACCAGGCGCACCTCAGCCCACCCTCTGTGGACAAGCTGGATCCTGTTGTGCGCCCGCCATGCCCCTTGACAAGGCACACACAGCCCCAGTCGACCAGGTGTAACCCCAACATAGTCAATCCGCACAGGCGATACAGGGCACGGGATGGCAGTGGAGCATGGTGTGTGAGAGGTCTCCTCGCGCTCCTCCTGGTCAGATCACGCAGGCAATAGAACCTCAACGTCTAGCATGGCACAAGTCAAATGGAAGTGTAGGGGGACGCACCACAGCACGAGCAGCACTGACGTCACGGGAGGTGGCTCGCACCATCCCATCCATTGCCCATTATACCAACCACGCCACATGCCATTGCGACTAAGTGCAAGCGCGTGCGCCACCACCCCCGAGCCCTCCCCAGAGAGGCCAAAGAGTGAATGTGTGGGCCATCAGTCACAGACGGACGCGGCATGGCCGCAAGGGCAGCCACAGCCACTGGGTGTCGCAGGTGGCGGATCCGGAAGGCGAAGACTGTGATGCATAGTCCATGCAGGCCGGGTCTCCATTTGGGGCACCACGCAGGTGGACGGCGTCCCGCAACACATCATACCCTGAGACAGCCCACTCGTGCAACTGGACCCACACATACACTCCTTGCCCTCTCTGGTGCGAGCTTGGGGCTGCCTGTGCAAGCGCTAGCCTCGCAGGTGCACATGCATATTGGGGGAGCGAGGGGAGGACATGAGGGCTGGGGCGAAGATGACTGTATCACTGTCAGTGAGTACAAGGGATGACCCAGATGTGGAAAGGAAGAGACGTGTCCCGTGTGTACTGCAACTAGTCGCCAATCCAACTACCCCCCATGTCCGGAATGTAAGCCCGCACCTAGGCCCGCCCATCCGCCACATCGAACATACCACCAGCACGACAACCTTCCCATTCGAAACACTGACTGGGGGTGGCGACCAGTGAACAATCATGTGTAGCCTACCCACGCGTACATGTGGGCCCTCCATGATCCATGTCACCTGCGGCAAAGTCATGACATGCGCAATGAGGGAAGTGAGGAGAGCTGTCCGCCCCATGCACAGAAGGTGCATCAGCTCCACAGACCCAGCAGCGAGTCCAGCAGGGGTCACATGTGCAGGGGCAGCTGTGCCTGGTGTGAAGGCACATGCATATAGACAGCACATCGACCAATGTGTAGTCTGCCCACATCTACAGTCCATCATCATGCGGACATAGGAATTGAACACAGGGCAACACATCTTAGTGGGTGCACCCACCGTGACCAACAATGCGCAATCATCGACGTACCCGCCCTGTGCATGGCCCCCCACCCAACGGAGGCACATCCAGTGCCACCATCCCACACACAAGCCTTCCACGGTACATGCTGTGTCCAATGGTCAGTACAGAGTCAGCGCCCATCTGGTGGATCCTGAACAGGAGACACATGCACACACATGCCAGCTCCCACTATGTACGTCTGCCACCTGGCACGTGCAATGTAACCTCTCACCTGTGACGTGTGACTGCAAGCACACAGCCGTCTTGGCATGGGGCTGTCAATGTGGACACCTGTCAATGTTTCGGGAGGTGTGATCCGTACAGTGCTGTACATAGGGTGCAGTGCTGACACCTACTACTGTCTCATATCCCCTCGTGCCACAGGTCCCACTTGTTTTGGCCGCTCAGCCTGTGCCCACATCGTCGTCGTGTGCCATACTCATCCAGCCTCGGAAGCAGTTCCATGCTCAGCAGACATTCATGTTGCCGTGGCGTTGCCGCTTGACGAATATGCAGTCAGTCCCCATCAGCACGCCCCGCAAGTCATTGGGGCCTAGATCCCCATGTGCATGCACATGGCAGTGGTCTGTATCACTAGCCATTGCCATTGTTGGGAGACCTGTGTAAGTGTATTGTGGCCGTGCCGTCCCAGCTTGACAGCTGGGCTGTGGCTCATGTGCTTGCTCAGTCATGTCAGTGATGTGTATGCGAAATTGCTATGTGTTGTGTTGCTTTGACATGTGTCCACTGCCATTTTCCCTAGGCGGAGACCGAACATTGACCGCCCATACCAATTGCTGGCGGACATGGACGATACAGAGGTCATTAGGAAGTTTCGGCTGGACAGGCCAACCCTGCATCGACTGTGTGCCATGTTAGAACCCCATCTCCGTCCCCGCAGGGTGTATCCGACAGCTGTCACCCCCACGGCTAAGGTGATGGCCGCCATGCATTTCTTCGCCACTGGGTCATTCCAGCACACAGTGGGCAGTGGAGGAGGGATGTCCCAGCCCATGTTCAGCAAGGTGCTGAGGGATGTACTGGCAGCCATGATGCTGTACCGAAACAGGTACATCCGCTTCCCCAGGGCTCGTGAATTGGCGGCAGTGAAGGGTGCATTCTATGCCCTTGGCAGAATCCCACACGTCGTTGGAGCCATTGACTGCACACATGTTGGCCTTGTTCCACCACAGGCCACTGAGCACCTGTACCGCAACAGGAAGCACACGCACTCCCTGAATGTGCAAGTGGTGTGCCTTGCGGACATGGTGATCACCCACGTGTGTGCAAAGTTCCCAGGCTCGGCCCATGACGCACACATAATGCGCAACAGCATCTTGCCACGACTGATGTCCAATCTGCAACAGGATCATGGCTGTATTGTCGGTGAGTATGTGGAGTGGTGTAGCGTGCTGGTTGTGCGATGCTGTCCCCTGTCCAGTTGGAATAGCAACGGTTCTCTGTGTCCCTCACACCCAGGTGACTCTGCGTACCCGAATGGGGCATGGCTGCTCAGTCCATTGAGGAATCCTCGCACCCCAGCAGACGATCGCTACAATGAGGCACATGGGAGGACCAGACGTGTGGTCGAGCGTACCTTTGGCCTCCTCAAGTCCAGGTTCAGGTGCCTGGACCGCACCGGGGGTGCGCTGGCGTACTCCCCACAGAAGGTGTGCCAGATAGTGGTGGCGTGCTGCATGCTGCACAATCTGGCCATTCGGAAGCAGATCCCCCTCATCGTGGATGACGGAGATCAACCAGGGCCCCAGCCCGCAGACCAGGACAGCTCGAGTGAGGAGGACAGCGGAGAGGAGGAAGCTGGTAATGTGCGGCAGCAGCTCATCGCCCGCTACTTCACTTGACGGTGAGTGTCCATGTACGACGGCTGATGTGGCTGTATCTGTGCAGGTGTGTGTGTGCTGTGTCAGGGTGGCCGTTTGTTCACTGCGTGCTGTGTGTCAACGCTCCATGGCCAGGGTAGTATGCCACTGTTGGTGGCTGTGGCATTGTGCCCTATTGCTCTGTGCGATGTGTGTACATTGCTTGTAGTTGTTGACATGTACTGTGTGATGGGTGTGTGACACACTCATTGAATGTGCTCCTGTTCTGTCTCCCACCCCTAGGTCCCTACAGGCCCTCCGGTTCCATTGCCATGCCACACATCAGGTGCCTTTCCGCCCAAGGTGGCCGTTGTATTCCGTACAAATAAAACACAGGGCACAAACAGCAGTTTGTGTAAGAGGTGCATTTATTTCAAACTGTGACATGTGATTGTGTGTAAGGTGATGACAAAAGTGGTGCGTGCAGTGACAATGAGCTGTCGGTCATGGCTGCGTGATGCTCAGGGTGTACCCACTGGTTCTATGTCCATAGTCCAACACACACATGCCATCCAGATGGCTGTGTGGAGTGGGATCGTAGTCCAAGTCAATGCAGTGGGTGGTCAAGGAAGGCTGGCTGGCTGCCTCACTTGCGTCTGGAGCGTGCGAAGTCCTCCCGGGAGATCTGTTTCCACTTCGGACGGCCCCTTCCACGTTTGCGAGGGGGTGCCTGCTTGCGACATGCTGGTGGTTGAGGTGTGCTCACTGGCTGTGGACGCAGGGGAACTGGACACTGCTGCTCGACCCTGCGCCCCGGCAGGTGGTGGCGGAGGGGAGCTGCTGTCCTTGGCTGTGACCTCACCGCCACCACCAGCTGGCCCATGAGGTCCACGAGTTGGCCCATACGGGCGTCCATGGACCTCAGCACCCCCAGCACCTCACGCGTGTCTGTAGCTGACCTGGCCCATTGTCCTTGGGCCTCTTCATAGGCCCCAAGGACTCTGGCCATTTGAGGCAGGGCATGGCTCCCAGGGGAGGCTGGCGTTTCCCTGACCCTGCTCCTCCTACCAGTCCTGCTGCCACCGGCCTGCCCACTAGCCACATTGCTCACCACGGTCCTCGCTGTGGCTCCCAGGGTGGATCCAGTCGGCCGGGCCACCACCTGCGCTGGGGCTGGTGCCAGCGAAGACGTGGTGGTGGTGGTGGCGGCGGTGGTGGTCGGTGCGGCGATGGTGGCGGTTGCGGCAGTGGTAGTGGCCGCAATGACCGTGGGTGTGGCCGCAATGACCGTGGGTGTGGCCGCAATGACCGTGGGTGTGGCCACAACGACAGTGGCAGCAGGGGGCTGGGAATGTTCAGCAGCCCTGGATGATGGGTTGGTGGGTAGGAGGGGTCCTGGGGAGCGGCTGGGCCCTGCCACACCAGATGGGCCTGCTTGGTGGTCCGTGTCCGAAGAGGAGGACAGATCCTCCACATCCGTGTGTCCTCGTTGGGGGCTTGTAGGCTGGCTGTGCTGGCTGCTGGCTCCATCCCCAGCATCCAGCAGTTCGTCACCTGTGGAGAGAATGAGATTTGTTATTGTGTTGCACCTTGCGAAGTATGTATTTGTCGTCTGACATTAACAGTTCGTGCAATCTCGTACATGGGTTTCCCGGAGGCGTGTGTGTGGCTGTACCATTTGTAGTTGTGTGTGCTTGGCAATGGGACTGTGTGCTGTGCACATGTGGCATGGGACGGATTGGCCATGCCGATGGGTGTGTTGCTGTGCCCCTACTTATTGTGACTCTGGTGTATGCGGGCTCCTGGCCCATCCTGGGTCTGGTTTGTACTTTGCTTTTGGGGTTCAAATGGAACGCTTAGGAACGCATATGGCAACATGGGGGCCATGCCCCAGATTCGCATTTGGGAGGGAATATGCTTTTGGGGTTCAAATGGAACGCTTAGGAACGCATATGGCAACATGGGGGCCATGCCCCAGATTCGCATTTGGGATGGAATATGCTTTTGGGGTTCAAATGGAACGCTTAGGAACGCATATGGCAACATGGGGGCCATGCCCCAGATTCGCATTTGGGATGGAATATGCTTTTGGGGTTCAAATGGAACGCTTAGGAACGCATATGGCAACATGGGGGCCATGCCCCAGATTCGCATTTGGGATGGAATATGCTTTTGGGGTTCAAATGGAACGCTTAGGAACGCATATGGCAACATGGGGGCCATGCCCCAGATTCGCATTTGGGAGGGAATATGCTTTTGGGGTACATGCTGTGAGCCATGGGTGCCGAACGTGACATGTGTTGTGGCAGCATGACAGTGCATGGTCTGAGGTGTGTGCATGCCTGACATGGCCTGCATATTTGCTGTCTGTTGTGATTACTGGACATGGCATTGGACGCATCGTTATGAGTGAGTGTTGGTTGTGTGCCAGCCAACGTATTGCAGTTGTCCCATCTCCTTGGTGTGCGTGCTGCCCTGTGCCATGTGCATCACTGCAGTGCTCGGGGGGTGTGGCCCATGTTGTGTGTTGTTGCTCACAGTGTGGCGTGCGCTTCATTGACTTCTGGCACATGGTTGGTCATGGGCATGTATCTTAGCGTAACTGCTGTATGTGTGGCAGCTGTGCGGATGACATGCCTTTCATGAGACTGGGGCTGACGGATGGGATGGATGGTATGTTGTATGTGCATGGTGTGTCTGTGTGTTTGATGGGTTCAGTGGTGTTCGTGTGCATTTATGTTGTTCCGCTCTGTTGCGTCTAGTGTTGTTTGTCTTACATAGGCGTAGTTGTGGGGTGTGTGGTTGACAGGCAGTAGGGGCTACATGGACAGGACTTCAATGGTGTTTCGGTTGTGTGTGATGAGTTGCACAGTGGCTGCCGTGTGGTACTATATTCAGTGTGGCTTGTGCATGCAGACGTGGCTCCTTGGGTGTTGCTGTGTCTGTGATGGGTCATGTGAGGTGTGAGTCTGTGGTTCATGTCCGTGTGCACATTGTTCACTTGTTCGTGACGGTGGGCGGTGTTGCGTGTTCGTCTGCTACGTGACATGTCCCATGTGTTGGTCGTGTTACGGTCCTCATGCCTCCAGTAATCCAGCCCTGTCCAGTTTCCCACCTGCAGGTTGTTCGGGCGTGCACTGTACTGGATGCCACATGGTTCTAAGCGGGGGTGCTCCATGTTGCAGGTCTGTGGGGGTGGGGGGGTGTTGTGGGTCGTGGTGGTGGCTGGACACCCACTGACACCGATTGCTGTGGACCGTGATGTCTACCTTTCGGCTGTCGTTGTGCACTGCGGTGGCTGACACGTGGCTGTGGGGTGTGGGGGATGCTCCTCCTTGCTGTGCTGTGGGACTAGGGGCCTGGTGTGTGTTGTACTTGGGCTGTCCACCCTCCCACCCACTGCACTTTGTGTTCCTGCCACTTACCTGTTACTTGTCGGTTAGTGCAGCTGTGGCGGACACATGGGTGTGGTGGGTGCTCGTTGTGGCGCTTCTGGCATATTTGGGGACCTGTTGGTGGTTACGTGGCTGGCTGAGTGTACACATGTCCCCACTCATCTTACAGTTGTTCTGTTTGGGCTGTGTGTGGTGGTGTCTGTTGCATGTGTGTGTGATGTGTTGTGTATTGTGTGCTGGACATGGGGGTGTTTGTCCCTGGGAGCTGTGGCATGGTGGTAGTGCATGTGAGTACATAGCGGTGTGCTGGTATACATTAGTTTGTACTTACCAGCCTCCACTCCCCCTGCTAATCCGGCGAGGATCTCGGGATGTATGATGACTCGCACCTTCTCCTCCCACGCTTTGAAGGTCTTGAAGAGCGCGGGATTCCCTCCGCCAGTGACGGCTGCCAGCTCTCTGTTCTTGGTCTCCTTCTTCTTGACCAGGCTCTTGACGTCATTCCACCGTTTGTTTATTTCGACTCTGTTCCTGGGCAGGGTCCCGACTGCATTGACCTGGTCTACGATCCGGTTCCACATTCTGTTTCTGGTGGCTAGTGGTGTGTGCTGGACCATGTTCCCATAGATTTGTGGGTGCACCTTGATGATCTCGTCGACCATGACCGTCAGCTCAATGGGCGTGAACTTGGGCATTCTTTGTGGTGCCATGGTGTTTGTGGTGCTGGTGCGGTGTGTGTTGTGTACTGTGCAGGGGGTTTGTGGTGCCGGTGTTTGGTGGTGGTGGTGGTGGTGGTTGTGATGTGTTCGTTTCTGTGGTGTGCTGCTGTCCTTGCTGTGTCACTGTGTCCTCTCCTCTCCTCTCTAGTTTGCAATGTTGCAAGGGGTTGTGGTCTGTGGGAGTGCTGCTTTTGTACTTACCTATGTGGGTGTGTCCTCATGGTCTGTTGTTTTCAGGTGTGTTGTGTCTGGGGTTCTGGCCTTTGTAGTTTTTGTTTGTCCAGGGGGGGTGTTTTCGGGATGTGTACTGTGCTTGTGTATTTGTGCGTGCCTTGTTGTGTGGACTTGTTGGCCATGTTGTGTGCGATTGTTTTTGTCAGCGGATGGTTTCTGTGCAGGGACGTGGGCGCCATGGCTTCTGCCGTGTCGATTCTCATCGGCGTTGTTTGCGCTGGCGGGCAGTATATTTGTAGTTTTCCCGCGCTCATGGCGGTGCGATCGTAATCTCACGTGCGGTGTGTCGGCCGTGAGGGTGGGCGGTTTTGTGTTGTCGTGCGTGTTTCCGTCCGTGGCGGGCGGTTTGACTCCGACTCGGACGATGGCGGGCGGTATTTTGTGTGATTTTTCCGCCGATGGCGGTTTTCGGTTTGTGTAATCGTAATGGCGTGGTCGGTGTTCAGACGGTGTGTGCGGGCGGATTTTTGCCGCTTCCATGCCTGGCGGATTTTTTTACGCCGGGTATCGTAATGGGCCCCTTAATTAATAATTTTAATTTTTTGGTATTGATAATTAATGTATTGTTTATTAATTATTAATCGGTAATTAATTATTATTAATTAATTAATTGATAAATATATTAATTGTGTTAATTTAGTTTAGGAGCGGGTTGTGCGTTTATAGGGGAATAGGGTGGGAAGTAATTTATTATAATTAAGTAATTTTGTATTAATATTTATTGGTATTGATAATTAATGTATTGTTAATTAATTATTAATTGGATAATTAATTTGTATTAATTATTATTTTTGGTATTGATAATTAATTTATTGTTTATTAATTATTAATTGACAATTAATTTTTATTAATAAATTAATTGACCAAATATATTAATTGTGTTAATTTAGTTTAGGAGCGGGTTGTGTGTTTATAGGGAAAAGGGTGGGAAGTAATTGTTATAATTAAGTAATTATTTATTAATATGTATTGGTATTGATAATTAATTTATTGTTAAATAATTTTTAATTGGTAATTAATTTTTATTTATTATTTTTTGTTATTGGTAATTAATTTATTGTTTATTAATCATTAATTGGTAATTAATTTTTATTAATTGATTAATTGATCATTATATTAATTGTGTGAAATTTTATGCGGAGTGGGTAGTGTGTTTATTGGGGAATAGTGTGGGAAGTAATTTAATGTTATTAAAGTAATTATTAATTTTAATTTATTGGTATTTATAATTAATTTATTGTTAATTTATTAATAAATCATTATTTAATTTAACTAATTATTTAATTAATAAGTATGTTATTTTTAACCCCTACGCTATCCAACACTTTCCCTACTGTTGCACTCTTTGGAGTGGGAATGGTAATTTTTACCCCTACGCTATCCAACACTTTCCCTACTGTTGCACTCTCTGGAGTTGGAATAGTAATTTTTACCCCTACTCTATCCAACACTTTCCCTACTGTTGCACTCACTGGAGTGAGAATAGTAATTTTAACCCTTTCGCTATCCAACACTTTCCCTACTGTTGCACTCTCTGGGGTGGGAATAGTAATTTTTACCCCTACGCTATCCAACACTTTCCTTACTGTTGCACTCTTTGGAGTTGGAATAGTAATTTTTACCCCTACTCTATCCAACACTTTCCCTACTGTTACACTTTGTGGAGTTGGAATAGCAATTATAACCCCTACGCTATCCAACACTTTCCCTACTGTTGCACTCTCTGGAGTGGGAATAGTAATTTTTACCTCTACGCTATCCAACACTTTCCCTACTGTTGCACTCACTGGAGTGGGAAAAGTAATTTTTACCCCTACGCTATCCAACACTTTCCCTACTGTTGCACTCTCTGGAGTTTGAATAGTAATTTTAACCCCTATGCTATCCAACACTCGCCCTACTGTTGCACTCTTTGGAGTGGGAATAGTAATTTTTACCCCTACGCTATCCAACACTTTCCCTACTGTTGCATTCACTGGAGTAGGAATAGTAATTTTAACCCTTTCGCTATCCAACACTTTCCTTATTGTTGCACTCTCTGGAGTGGGAATAGTAATTTTTACCCCTACGCTATCCAACATTTTCCCTACTGTTGCACTCTCTGGAGTGGGAATAGTAATTTTTACCCCTACGCTATCCAACACTTTCCTGACTGTTGCATTCTTTGGAGTAGGAATAGTAATTTTTTCCCTCCGCTATCCAATATTTTACTGTATTGTTTTAGTTAATGTTGTGTATAATTTATTTTTAAAACATTAAAAATATTGTAGTTTTTTAATTTGTTATATATATTTTTTTAAATTTTATTTATATTATTTTTGTATGTGTATATATGTATTTATAATTTCTAAAATATTTTTAACAATTTATAAGTTATTAAAATAATTATTTATGAATATTATTAAGTAAGTATATATATTATATTTTATATGTATATGTTTAATTTATTTTAACATTATATGTATTAGTTATTATTTTTAAACATTTTTAAATATTTTTAACTATGTTTGTTTTAATTATATGTATTATTTACTTTATTTTACATTATTTTTTAACATTTAAATAAAACGTTATTTTTTAACAACAATATTTTTGACATCGATATTTTTTTCTTGATATTTTTGTACTTACCATGATGTAGATAGGATGTTGATATTCTTGACTTCGATATTTTTGTCACGATATTTTTGTACCTCGATATTGTTGTAGTCGATATTTTGTCAGTGATTCCACACTAAACCCTAAAAATTCCCTTGCCACCCAAAAACCCATACAAATGATAAACCCTAAAAAATGCCTTGCCAACCATAAACCGATACCCACCCTAAACCCTAAAGGATCCCTTGCCACCCAAAGCCCATACCCACAATAAACTCTAAAAAATCCCTTACCACCAAACAACCCATACCCACCCTAAACCCTAAAAAATACCACACCACCCAAAAACCCATACCCACCCTAGACCCTAAACATTCCCTTGCCACACAAAAACCCATACCCACCCTCACCCTAAAGAATACCATACCACTCAAAAACCCATACCCACCCTAGACACTAAACATTCCCTTGCCACCCAAAATCCCATACCCACCCTAAAACTCAAAAATCCCTTACCATCAAAGCCCACCCCACCCTAAACCCCAAAAATTCCCTTGCCACCCAAATATCCATACCACGCTATTACACATGCCCACCCTAAATCTTAAAAATTGACTTGCCACCCAAAAACAAATTCCCACCCTAACCTTTAAAAAATCCTATCTCACCAAAAATCAACACCTACCCTAAACCCTATAAACGCCCTTGCCCTCACATATATATTTCTATAAATTCAATATATCTATCTATATCTATATCAATATACACACACACACATATGTATCTATATATATTACCTACTGGCAGTCGCCAGTAGGTAGTTATAGTTAGGACCTTGTTTCTATTCAAAAAGCGTTATTTCTTTTGCCAGTATCTTTGGCGCCATTTGACGAATCTTGCACAAAACGGTGGCCTCTTCTTGACTAAATATGTAGGGTAGGAATCATCCTGGCACGATGCTCGTGTCGCCAAAATTAAACATCAACAGGGAGCACTTACAGATATAAGGAAAGCCCGAGTTGAAGCTTCGATTCTGTAACGCATTTATCAGCCTAACTTTGTGGGCATGGTCATGGCTAAGCAGGTGTGCTTTCTCCTCATTTCCACTGTGAAAAGATCACTGTAATCCTTGATGGAGGTGGTTGCACCCTTGCCTTTCTCGAGTGTGAAACCTCATGCAGTTCCTGTGACCAGGAGGTTCTTTCTCGTCATCTGCTGCTGAGACAAGAGATAGTGTGCTGGCCTTTCTTAACTGGCATGTTAACTTGCCAAGAATTCCCGCCCGCCTGGCCCCACCCCATATATATTAGCGGGATGCAACGTCTTCCCGCCCTTTTCCCAGAATGATGGACAGCTTAATGAAAGCACTCCAGCGCGTTTCCCGCTCAGTGGCAAAGTTACAGACACACAAGGTCACTGGAGACATTTCTTCGGTTCCTTTACGCAGCTGTAGTGTAGGAGATGCACTTTATGTTAACCCGTCGCGAGAGCACTTACTGATTAGCCATCAGAAAGTACTGCAGTCGAGTACAGATATTGCCCAAAATAGTGGCCTCTTCTTGGCTAAATGTGCAGGGCAGAATTCATTCTGGCATGATGCTTGTGTCACAAAAAGTAAACCTCAACAGGAAGCACTTACAGATATAGGGAAAGCAGGTGCCCAAGTTGAAGCTCCACTTCTGTAACGCATTTATCAGCCTAACTGCGTGGGCATTGTCATGGCTAAGAAGGTATGCTTTCTCCTCATTTTCACAGTGAAAAGATCACTGTAATCCTTGATGGAGGTGGTTGCACCCTTGCTTTTCTCGAGCGCACAACCTCATGCAGTTCCTGTGATCAGAAGGTTCTTTCTCGTCATCAGCTCCTGAGACAAGAGATAGTGTGCTGACCTTTTATAACAGGAATCAAGCTATCCTGGCTGAAGAGGGGTGAAACCCCGAAACCGGTCCTAGGATGCTTGTTTCCAGTCCAGGGAGGACCTGGCTTGGCAGTTCGGGCTGGACTGTTCCCATGAGCACAGGGTCAAGACTGATTTGCATATGGCTGGGTTCAAACTGGAATGGCATGGTGAGCAAAAAAACGATGGATTTAGGCCCAGATCTCTGTACTGGGGTGAATGTATGACATTGTTCTGCATTCTGTCCATCAACTGTTGTTTTTGCATTTGTCACCCGAGTGGTACGGGTATGCCCAGACGTGGGTCCCGTGCTCTCCATGCCACTGGAATCAAGCTATCCTGGCTGAAGAGGGGTGAAACCCCGAAACCGGTCCTAGGATGCTTGTTTCCAGTCCAGGGAGGACCTGGCTTGGCAGTTCGGGCTGGACTGTTCCCATGAGGCACAGGGTCAAGACTGATTTGCATATGGCTGGGTTCAAACTGGAATGGCATGGTGAGCAAAAAAACGATGGATTTAGGCCCAGATCTCTGTACTGGGGTGAATGTATGACATTGTTCTGCATTCTGTCCATCAACTGTTGTTTTTGCATTTGTCACCCGAGTGGGACGGGTATGCCCAGACGTGGGTCCCGTGCTCTCCATGCCACTGGAATCAAGCTATCCTGGCTGAAGAGGAGTGAAACCCCGAAACCGGTCCTAGAATGCTTGTTTCCAGTCCAGGGAGGACCTGGCTTGGCAGTTCGGGCTGGACTGTTCCCATGAGGCACAGGGTCAAGACTGATTTGCATATGGCTGGGTTCAAACTGGAATGGCATGGTGAGCAAAAACGATGGATTTAGGCCCAGATCTCTGTACTGGGGTGAATGTATGACATTGTTCTGCATTCTGTCCATCAACTGTTGTTTTTGCATTTGTCACCCCGAGTGGGACGGGTATGCCCAGACGTGGGTCCCGTGCTCTCCATGCCACTGGAATCAAGCTATCCTGGCTGAAGAGGGGTGAAACCCCGAAACCGGTCCTAGGATGCTTGTTTCCAGTCCAGGGAGGACCTGGCTTGGCAGTTCGGGCTGGACTGTTCCCATGAGGCACAGGGTCAAGACTGATTTGCATATGGCTGGGTTCAAACTGGAAAGACATGGTGAGCAAAAAAACGATGGATTTAGGCCCAGATCTCTGTACTAGGGTGAATGTATGACATTGTTCTGCATTCTGTCCATCAACTGTTGTTTTTGCATTTGTCACCCCGAGTGGGACGGGTATGCCCAGACGTGGGTCCCGTGCTCTCCATGCCACTGGAATCAAGCTATCCTGGCTGAAGAGGGGTGGAAACCCCGAAACCGGTCCTAGGATGCTTGTTTCCAGTCCAGGGAGGACCTGGCTTGGCAGTTCGGGCTGGACTGTTCCCATGAGGCACAGGGTCAAGACTGATTTGCATATGGCTGGGTTCAAACTGGAATGGCATGGTGAGCAAAAAACGATGGATTTAGGCCCAGATCTCTGTACTGGGGTGAATGTATGACATTGTTCTGCATTCTGTCCATCAACTGTTGTTTTTGCATTTGTCACCCCGAGTGGGACGGGTATGCCCAGACGTGGGTCCCGTGCTCTCCATGCCACTGGAATCAAGCTATCCTGGCTGAAGAGGGGTGAAACCCCGAAACCGGTCCTAGGATGCTTGTTTCCAGTCCAGGGAGGACCTGGCTTGGCAGTTCGGGCTGGACTGTTCCCATGAGGCACAGGGTCAAGACTGATTTGCATATGGCTGGGTTCAAACTGGAATGGCATGGTGAGCAAAAAAACGATGGATTTAGGCCCAGATCTCTGCACTGGGGTGAATGTATGACATTGTTCTGCATTCTGTCCATCAACTGTTGTTTTTGCTTTTGTCACCCCGAGTGGGACGGGTATGCCCAGACGTGGGTCCCGTGCTCTCCATGCCACTGGAATCAAGCTATCCTGGCTGAAGAGGGTGAAACCCCGAAGCCGGTCCTAGGATGCTTGTTTCCAGTCCAGGGAGGACCTGGCTTGGCAGTTCGGGCTGGACTGTTCCCATGAGGCACAGGGTCAAGACTGATTTGCATATGGCTGGGTTCAAACTGGAATGGCATGGTGAGCAAAAAAACGATGGATTTAGGCCCAGATCTCTGTACTGGGGTGAATGTATGACATTGTTCTGCATTGTGTCCATCAACTGTTGTTTTTGCATTTGTCACCCCGAGTGGGACGGGTATGCCCAGACGTGGGTCCCGTGCTCTCCATGCCACTGGAATCAAGCTATCCTGGCTGAAGAGGGTGAAACCCCGAAACCGGTCCTAGGATGCTTGTTTCCAGTCCAGGGAGGACCTGGCTTTGCAGTTCGGGCTGGACTGTTCCCATGAGGCACAGGGTCAAGACTGATTTGCATATGGCTGGGTTCAAACTGGAAAGGCATGGTGAGCAAAAAACGATGGATTTAGGCCCAGATCTCTGTACTGGGGTGAATGTATGACATTGTTCTGCATTCTGTCCATCAACTGTTGTTTTTGCATTTGTCACCCCGAGTGGGACGGGTATGCCCAGACGTGGGTCCCGTGCTCTCCATGCCACTGGAATCAAGCTATCCTGGCTGAAGAGGGGTGAAACCCGAAACCGGTCCTAGGATGCTTGTTTCCAGTCCAGGGAGGACCTGGCTTGGCAGTTCGGGCTGGACTGTTCCCATGAGGCACAGGGTCAAGACTGATTTGCATATGGCTGGGTTCAAACTGGAATGGCATGGTGAGCAAAAAAACGATGGATTTAGGCCCAGATCTCTGTACTGGGGTGAATGTATGACATTGTTCTGCATTCTGTCCATCAACTGTTGTTTTTGCATTTGTCCCCCCGAGTGGGACGGGTATGCCCAGACGTGGGTCCCGTGCTCTCCATGCCACTGGAATCAAGCTATCCTGGCTGAAGAAGGGTGAAACCCCGAAACCAGTCCTAGGATGCTTGTTTCCAGTCCAGGGAGGACCTGGCTTGGCAGTTCGGGCTGGACTGTTCCCATGAGGCACAGGGTCAAGACTGATTTGCATATGGCTGGGTTCAAACTGGAATGGCATGGTGAGCAAAAAACGATGGATTTAGGCCCAGATCTCTGTACTGGGGTGAATGTATGACATTGTTCTGCATTCTGTCCATCAACTGTTGTTTTTGCATTTGTCACCCCGAGTGGGACAGGTATGCCCAGACGTGGGTCCCGTGCTCTCCATGCAACTGGAATCAAGCTATCCTGGCTGAAGAGGGGTGAAACCCTGAAACCGGTCCTAGGATGCTTGTTTCCAGTCCAGGGAGGACCTGGCTTGGCAGTTCGGGCTGGACTGTTCCCATGAGGCACAGGGTCAAGACTGATTTGCATATGGCTGGGTTCAAACTGGAATGGCATGGTGAGCAAAAAAATGATGGATTAAGGCCCAGATCTCTGCACTGGGGTGAATGTATGACATTGTTCTGCATTCTGTCCATCAACTGTTGTTTTTGCATTTGTCACCCCGAGTGGGACGGGTATGCCCAGACGTGGGTCCCGTGCTCTCCATGCCACTGGAATCAAGCTATCCTGGCTGAAGAGGGTGAAACCCGAAACCGGTCCTAGGATGCTTGTTTCCAGTCCAGGGAGGACCTGGCTTGGCAGTTCGGGCTGGACTGTTCCCATGAGGCACAGGGTCAAGACTGATTTGCATATGGCTGGGTTCAAACTGGAATGGCATGGTGAGCAAAAAAACGATGGATTTAGGCCCAGATCTCTGCACTGGGGTGAATGTATGACATTGTTCTGCATTCTGTCCATCAACTGTTGTTTTTGCTTTTGTCACCCCGAGTGGGACGGGTATGCCCAGACGTGGGTCCCGTGCTCTCCATGCCACTGGAATCAAGCTATCCTGGCTGAAGAGGGGTGAAACCCCGAAACCGGTCCTAGGATGCTTGTTTCCAGTCCAGGGAGGACCTGGCTTGGCAGTTCGGGCTGGACTGTTCCCATGAGGCACAGGGTCAAGACTGATTTGCATATGGCTGGGTTCAAACTGGAATGGCATGGTGAGCAAAAAACGATGGATTTAGGCCCAGATCTCTGTACTGGGGTGAATGTATGACATTGTTCTGCATTCTGTCCATCAACTGTTGTTTTTGCATTTGTCACCCCGAGTGGGACGGGTATGCCCAGGACGTGGGTCCCGTGCTCTCCATGCCACTGGAATCAAGCTATCCTGGCTGAAGAGGGTGAAACCCCGAAACCGGTCCTAGGATGCTTGTTTCCAGTCCAGGGAGGACCTGGCTTGGCAGTTCGGGCTGGACTGTTCCCATGAGGCACAGGGTCAAGACTGATTTGCATATGGCTGGGTTCAAACTGGAATGGCATGGTGAGCAAAAAACGATGGATTTAGGCCCAGATCTCTGTACTGGGGTGAATGTATGACATTGTTCTGCATTCTGTCCATCAACTGTTGTTTTTGCATTTGTCCCCCGAGTGGGACGGGTATGTCCAGACGTGGGTCCCGTGCTCTCCATGCCACTGGAATCAAGCTATCCTGGCTGAAGAGGGTGAAACCCCGAAACCAGTCCTAGGATGCTTGTTTCCAGTCCAGGGAGGACCTGGCTTGGCAGTTCGGGCTGGACTGTTCCCATGAGGCACAGGGTCAAGACTGATTTGCATATGGCTGGGTTCAAACTGGAATGGCATGGTGAGCAAAAAAACGATGGATTTAGGCCCAGATCTCTGTACTGTGGTGAATGTATGACATTGTTCTGCATTCTGTCCATCAACTGTTGTTTTTGCATTTGTCACCCCGAGTGGGACGGGTATGCCCAGACGTGGGTCCCGTGCTCTCCATGCCACTGGAATCAAGCTATCCTGGCTGAAGAGGGGTGAAACCCCGAAACCGGTCCTAGGATGCTTGTTTCCAGTCCAGGGAGGACCTGGCTTGGCAGTTCGGGCTGGACTGTTCCCATGAGGCACAGGGTCAAGACTGATTTGCATATGGCTGGGTTCAAACTGGAATGGCATGGTGAGCAAAAAAACGATGGATTTAGGCCCAGATCTCTGTACTGGGGTGAATGTATGACATTGTTCTGCATTCTGTCCATCAACTGTTGTTTTTGCATTTGTCACCCCGAGTGGGACGGGTATGCCCAGACGTGGGTCCCGTGCTCTCCATGCCACTGGAATCAAGCTATCCTGGCTGAAGAGGGTGAAACCCCGAAACCGGTCCTAGGATGCTTGTTTCCAGTCCAGGGAGGACCTGGCTTGGCAGTTCGGGCTGGACTGTTCCCATGAGGCACAGGGTCAAGACTGATTTGCATATGGCTGGGTTCAAACTGGAATGGCATGGTGAGCAAAAAAACGATGGATTTAGGCCCAGATCTCTGTACTGGGGTGAATGTATGACATTGTTCTGCATTCTGTCCATCAACTGTTGTTTTTGCATTTGTCACCCCGAGTGGGACGGGTATGCCCAGACGTGGGTCCCGTGCTCTCCATGCCACTGGAATCAAGCTATCCTGGCTGAAGAGGGGTGAAACCCCGAAACCGGTCCTAGGATGCTTGTTTCCAGTCCAGGGAGGACCTGGCTTGGCAGTTCGGGCTGGACTGTTCCCATGAGGCACAGGGTCAAGACTGATTTGCATATGGCTGGGTTCAAACTGGAATGGCATGGTGAGCAAAAAAACGATGGATTTAGGCCCAGATCTCTGCACTGGGGTGAATGTATGACATTTTTCTGCATTCTGTCCATCAACTGTTGTTTTTGCATTTGTCACCCCGAGTGGGACGGGTATGCCCAGACGTGGGTCCCGTGCTCTCCATGCCACTGGAATCAAGCTATCCTGGCTGAAGAGGGGTGAAACCCCGAAACCGGTCCTAGGATGCTTGTTTCCAGTCCAGGGAGGACCTGGCTTGGCAGTTCGGGCTGGACTGTTCCCATGAGGCACAGTGTCAAGACTGATTTGCATATGGCTGGGTTCAAACTGGAATGGCATGGTGAGCAAAAAACGATGGATTTAGGCCCAGATCTCTGTACTGGGGTGAATGTATGACATTGTTCTGCATTCTGTCCATCAACTGTTGTTTTTGCATTTGTCCCCCGAGTGGGACGGGTATGCCCAGACGTGGGTCCCGTGCTCTCCATGCCACTGGAATCAAGCTATCCTGGCTGAAGAGGGGTGAAACCCCGAAACCGGTCCTAGGATGCTTGTTTCCAGTCCAGGAAGGACCTGGCTTGGCAGTTCGGGCTGGACTGTTCCCATGAGGCACAGGGTCAAGACTGATTTGCATATGGCTGGGTTCAAACTGGAATGGCATGGTGAGCAAAAACGATGGATTTAGGCCCAGATCTCTGTACTGGGGTGAATGTATGACATTGTTCTGCATTCTGTCCATCAACTGTTGTTTTTGCATTTGTCACCCCGAGTGGGACGGGTATGCCCAGACGTGGGTCCCGTGCTCTCCATGCCACTGGAATCAAGCTATCCTGGCTGAAGAGGGGTGAAACCCCGAAACCGGTCCTAGGATGCTTGTTTCCAGTCCAGGGAGGACCTGGCTTGGCAGTTCGGGCTGGACTGTTCCCATGAGGCACAGGGTCAAGACTGATTTGCATATGGCTGGGTTCAAACTGGAATGGCATGGTGAGCAAAAAACGATGGATTTAGGCCCAGATCTCTGTACTGGGGTGAATGTATGACATTGTTCTGCATTCTGTCCATCAACTGTTGTTTTTGCATTTGTCACCCCGAGTGGGACGGGTATGCCCAGACGTGGGTCCCGTGCTCTCCATGCCACTGGAATCAAGCTATCCTGGCTGAAGAGGGGTGAAACCCCGAAACCGGTCCTAGGATGCTTGTTTCCAGTCCAGGGAGGACCTGGCTTGGCAGTTCGGGCTGGACTGTTCCCATGAGGCACAGGGTCAAGACTGATTTGCATATGGCTGGGTTCAAACTGGAATGGCATGGTGAGCAAAAAAACGATGGATTTAGGCCCAGATCTCTGCACTGGGGTGAATGTATGACATTTTTCTGCATTCTGTCCATCAACTGTTGTTTTTGCATTTGTCACCCCGAGTGGGACGGGTATGCCCAGACGTGGGTCCCGTGCTCTCCATGCCACTGGAATCAAGCTATCCTGGCTGAAGAGGGGTGAAACCCCGAAACCGGTCCTAGGATGCTTGTTTCCAGTCCAGGGAGGACCTGGCTTGGCAGTTCGGGCTGGACTGTTCCCATGAGGCACAGTGTCAAGACTGATTTGCATATGGCTGGGTTCAAACTGGAATGGCATGGTGAGCAAAAAAACGATGGATTTAGGCCCAGATCTCTGTACTGGGGTGAATGTATGACATTGTTCTGCATTCTGTCCATCAACTGTTGTTTTTGCATTTGTCCCCCGAGTGGGACGGGTATGCCCAGACGTGGGTCCCGTGCTCTCCATGCCACTGGAATCAAGCTATCCTGGCTGAAGAGGGGTGAAACCCCGAAACCGGTCCTAGGATGCTTGTTTCCAGTCCAGGGAGGACCTGGCTTGGCAGTTCGGGCTGGACTGTTCCCATGAGGCACAGGGTCAAGACTGATTTGCATATGGCTGGGTTCAAACTGGAATGGCATGGTGAGCAAAAAAACGATGGATTTAGGCCCAGATCTCTGTACTGGGGTGAATGTATGACATTGTTCTGCATTCTGTCCATCAACTGTTGTTTTTGCATTTGTCACCCCGAGTGGGACGGGTATGCCCAGACGTGGGTCCCGTGCTCTCCATGCCACTGGAATCAAGCTATCCTGGCTGAAGAGGGGTGAAACCCCGAAACCGGTCCTAGGATGCTTGTTTCCAGTCCAGGGAGGACCTGGCTTGGCAGTTCGGGCTGGACTGTTCCCATGAGGCACAGGGTCAAGACTGATTTGCATATGGCTGGGTTCAAACTGGAATGGCATGGTGAGCAAAAAAACGATGGATTTAGGCCCAGATCTCTGTACTGGGGTGAATGTATGACATTGTTCTGCATTCTGTCCATCAACTGTTGTTTTTGCATTTGTCACCCCGAGTGGGACGGGTATGCACAGACTTGGGTCCCGTGCTCTCCATGCCACTGGAATCAAGCTATCCTGGCTGAAGAGGGGTGAAACCCCGAAACCGGTCCTAGGATGCTTGTTTCCAGTCCAGGGAGGACCTGGCTTGGCAGTTCGGGCTGGACTGTTCCCATGAGGCACAGGGTCAAGACTGATTTGCATATGGCTGGGTTCAAACTGGAAGGGCATGGTGAGCAAAAAACGATGGATTTAGGCCCAGATCTCTGTACTGGGGTGAATGTATGACATTGTTCTGCATTCTGTCCATCAACTGTTGTTTTTGCATTTGTCACCCCGAGTGGGACGGGTATGCCCAGACGTGGGTCCCGTGCTCTCCATGCCACTGGAATCAAGCTATCCTGGCTGAAGAGGGGTGAAACCCCGAAACCGGTCCTAGGATGCTTGTTTCCAGTCCAGGAGGACCTGGCTTGGCAGTTCGGGCTGGACTGTTCCCATGAGGCACAGGGTCAAGACTGATTTGCATATGGCTGGGTTCAAACTGGAATGGCATGGTGAGCAAAAAAACGATGGATTTAGGCCCAGATCTCTGTACTGGGGTGAATGTATGACATTGTTCTGCATTCTGTCCATCAACTGTTGTTTTTGCATTTGTCACCCCGAGTGGGACGGGTATGCACAGACCTGGGTCCCGTGCTCTCCATGCCACTGGAATCAAGCTATCCTGGCTGAAGAGGGTGAAACCCCGAAACCGGTCCTAGGATGCTTGTTTCCAGTCCAGGGAGGACCTGGCTTGGCAGTTCGGGCTGGACTGTTCCCATGAGGCACAGGGTCAAGACTGATTTGCATATGGCTGGGTTCAAACTGGAAGGGCATGGTGAGCAAAAAAACGATGGATTTAGGCCCAGATCTCTGTACTGGGGTGAATGTATGACATTGTTCTGCATTCTGTCCATCAACTGTTGTTTTTGCATTTGTCACCCCGAGTGGGACGGGTATGCCCAGACGTGGGTCCCGTGCTCTCCATGCCACTGGAATCAAGCTATCCTGGCTGAAGAGGGGTGAAACCCGAAACCGGTCCTAGGATGCTTGTTTCCAGTCCAGGGAAGGACCTGGCTTGGCAGTTCGGGCTGGACTGTTCCCATGAGGCACAGGGTCAAGACTGATTTGCATATGGCTGGGTTCAAACTGGAATGGCATGGTGAGCAAAAAAACGATGGATTTAGGCCCAGATCTCTGCACTGGGGTGAATGTATGACATTTTTCTGCATTCTGTCCATCAACTGTTGTTTTTGCATTTGTCACCCCGAGTGGGACGGGTATGCCCAGACGTGGGTCCCGTGCTCTCCATGCCACTGGAATCAAGCTATCCTGGCTGAAGAGGGTGAAACCCCGAAACCGGTCCTAGGATGCTTGTTTCCAGTCCAGGGAGGACCTGGCTTGGCAGTTCGGGCTGGACTGTTCCCATGAGGCACAGGGTCAAGACTGATTTGCATATGGCTGGGTTCAAACTGGAATGGCATGGTGAGCAAAAAAACGATGGATTTAGGCCCAGATCTCTGTACTGGGGTGAATGTATGACATTGTTCTGCATTCTGTCCATCAACTGTTGTTTTTGCATTTGTCACCCCGAGTGGGACGGGTATGCCCAGACGTGGGTCCCGTGCTCTCCATGCCACTGGAATCAAGCTATCCTGGCTGAAGAGGGGTGAAACCCCTAAACCGGTCCTAGGATGCTTGTTTCCAGTCCAGGGAGGACCTGGCTTGGCAGTTCGGGCTGGACTGTTCCCATGAGGCACAGGGTCAAGACTGATTTGCATATGGCTGGGTTCAAACTGGAATGGCATGGTGAGCAAAAAAACGATGGATTTAGGCCCAGATCTCTGTACTGGGGTGAATGTATGACATTGTTCTGCATTCTGTCCATCAACTGTTGTTTTTGCAATTGTCACCCCGAGTGGGACGGGTATGCCCAGACGTGGGTCCCGTGCTCTCCATGCCACTGGAATCAAGCTATCCTGGCTGAAGAGGGGTGAAACCCCGAAACCGGTCCTAGGATGCTTGTTTCCAGTCCAGGGAGGACCTGGCTTGGCAGTTCGGGCTGGACTGTTCCCATGAGGCACAGGGTCAAGACTGATTTGCATATGGCTGGGTTCAAACTGGAATGGCATGGTGAGCAAAAAAACGATGGATTTAGGCCCAGATCTCTGTACTGGGGTGAATGTATGACATTGTTCTGCATTCTGTCCATCAACTGTTGTTTTTGCATTTGTCACCCCGAGTGGGACTGGTATGCCCAGACGTGGGTCCCGTGCTCTCCATGCCACTGGAATCAAGCTATCCTGGCTGAAGAGGGGTGAAACCCCGAAGCCGGTCCTAGGATGCTTGTTTCCAGTCCAGGGAGGACCTGGCTTGGCAGTTCGGGCTGGACTGTTCCCATGAGGCACAGGGTCAAGACTGATTTGCATATGGCTGGGTTCAAACTGGAATGGCATGGTGAGCAAAAAAACGATGGATTTAGGCCCAGATCTCTGTACTGGGGTGAATGTATGACATTGTTCTGCATTCTGTCCATCAACTGTTGTTTTTGCATTTGTCACCCCGAGTGGGACGGGTATGCCCAGACGTGGGTCCTGTGCTCTCCATGCCACTGGAATCAAGCTATCCTGGCTGAAGAGGGTGAAACCCCGAAGCCGGTCCTAGGATGCTTGTTTCCAGTCCAGGGAGGACCTGGCTTGGCAGTTCGGGCTGGACTGTTCCCATGAGGCACAGGGTCAAGACTGATTTGCATATGGCTGGGTTCAAACTGGAATGGCATGGTGAGCAAAAACGATGGATTTAGGCCCAGATCTCTGTACTGGGGTGAATGTATGACATTGTTCTGCATTCTGTCCATCAACTGTTGTTTTTGCATTTGTCACCCCGAGTGGGACGGGTATGCCCAGACGTGGGTCCCGTGCTCTCCATGCCACTGGAATCAAGCTATCCTGGCTGAAGAGGGTGAAACCCCGAAACCGGTCCTAGGATGCTTGTTTCCAGTCCAGGGAGGACCTGGCTTGGCAGTTCGGGCTGGACTGTTCCCATGAGGCACAGGGTCAAGACTGATTTGCATATGGCTGGGTTCAAACTGGAATGGCATGGTGAGCAAAAAAACGATGGATTTAGGCCCAGATCTCTGTACTGGGGTGAATGTATGACATTGTTCTGCATTCTGTCCATCAACTGTTGTTTTTGCATTTGTCACACCGAGTGGGACGGGTATGCCCAGACGTGGGTCCCGTGCTCTCCATACCACTGGAATCAAGCTATCCTGGCTGAAGAGGGTGAAACCCCGAAACCGGTCCTAGGATGCTTGTTTCCAGTCCAGGAAGGACCTGGCTTGGCAGTTCGGGCTGGACTGTTCCCATGAGGCACAGGGTCAAGACTGATTTGCATATGGCTGGGTTCAAACTGGAATGGCATGGTGAGCAAAAAAACGATGGATTTAGGCCCAGATCTCTGTACTGGGGTGAATGTATGACATTGTTCTGCATTCTGTCCATCAACTGTTGTTTTTGCATTTGTCACCCCGAGTGGGACGGGTATGCCCAGACGTGGGTCCCGTGCTCTCCATGCCACTGGAATCAAGCTATCCTGGCTGAAGAGGGGTGAAACCCCGAAACCGGTCCTAGGATGCTTGTTTCCAGTCCAGGGAGGACCTGGCTTGGCAGTTCGGGCTGGACTGTTCCCATGAGGCACAGTGTCAAGACTGATTTGCATATGGCTGGGTTCAAACTGGAATGGCATGGTGAGCAAAAAAACGATGGATTTAGGCCCAGATCTCTGTACTGGGGTGAATGTATGACATTGTTCTGCATTCTGTCCATCAACTGTTGTTTTTGCATTTGTCCCCCGAGTGGGACGGGTATGCCCAGACGTGGGTCCCGTGCTCTCCATGCCACTGGAATCAAGCTATCCTGGCTGAAGAGGGTGAAACCCGAAACCAGTCCTAGGATGCTTGTTTCCAGTCCAGGGAGGACCTGGCTTGGCAGTTCGGGCTGGACTGTTCCCATGAGGCACAGGGTCAAGACTGATTTGCATATGGCTGGGTTCAAACTGGAATGGCATGGTGAGCAAAAAAACGATGGATTTAGGCCCAGATCTCTGTACTGGGGTGAATGTATGACATTGTTCTGCATTCTGTCCATCAACTGTTGTTTTTGCCTTTGTCACCCCGAGTGGTACGGGTATGCCCAGACGTGGGTCCCGTGCTCTCCATGCCACTGGAATCAAGCTATCCTGGCTGAAGAGGGTGAAACCCCGAAACCGGTCCTAGGATGCTTGTTTCCAGTCCAGGGAGGACCTGGCTTGGCAGTTCGGGCTGGACTGTTCCCATGAGGCACAGGGTCAAGACTGATTTGCATATTGCTGGGTTCAAACTGGAATGGCATGGTGAGCAAAAAAACGATGGATTTAGGCCCAGATCTCTGTACTGGGGTGAATGTATGACATTGTTCTGCATTCTGTCCATCAACTGTTGTTTTTGCATTTGTCACCCCGAGTGGGACGGGTATGCACAGACGTGGGTCCCGTGCTCTCCATGCCACTGGAATCAAGCTATCCTGGCTGAAGAGGGTGAAACCCCGAAGCCGGTCCTAGGATGCTTGTTTCCAGTCCAGGGAGGACCTGGCTTGGCAGTTCGGGCTGGACTGTTCCCATGAGGCACAGGGTCAAGACTGATTTGCATATGGCTGGGTTCAAACTGGAAGGGCATGGTGAGCAAAAAACGATGGATTTAGGCCCAGATCTCTGTACTGGGGTGAATGTATGACATTGTTCTGCATTCTGTCCATCAACTGTTGTTTTTGCATTTGTCACCCCGAGTGGGACGGGTATGCCCAGACGTGGGTCCCGTGCTCTCCATGCCACTGGAATCAAGCTATCCTGGCTGAAGAGGGTGAAACCCAGAAACCGGTCCTAGGATGCTTGTTTCCAGTCCAGGGAGGACCTGGCTTGGCAGTTCGGGCTGGACTGTTCCCATGAGGCACAGGGTCAAGACTGATTTGCATATGGCTGGGTTCAAACTGGAATGGCATGGTGAGCAAAAACGATGGATTTAGGCCCAGATCTCTGTACTGGGGTGAATGTATGACATTGTTCTGCATTCTGTCCATCAACTGTTGTTTTTGCATTTGTCACCCCTAGTGGGACGGGTATGCCCAGACGTGGGTCCCGTGCTCTCCATGCCACTGGAATCAAGCTATCCTGGCTGAAGAGGGTGAAACCCCGAAACCGGTCCTAGGATGCTTGTTTCCAGTCCAGGGAGGACCTGGCTTGGCAGTTCGGGCAGGACTGTTCCCATGAGGCACAGGGTCAAGACTGATTTGCATATGGCTGGGTTCAAACTGGAATGGCATGGTGAGCAAAAAAACGATGGATTTAGGCCCAGATCTCTGCACTGGGGTGAATGTATGACATTTTTCTGCATTCTGTCCATCAACTGTTGTTTTTGCATTTGTCACCCCGAGTGGGACGGGTATGCCCAGACGTGGGTCCCGTGCTCTCCATGCCACTGGAATCAAGCTATCCTGGCTGAAGAGGGGTGAAACCCCGAAACCGGTCCTAGGATGCTTGTTTCCAGTCCAGGGAGGACCTGGCTTGGCAGTTCGGGCTGGACTGTTCCCATGAGGCACAGGGTCAAGACTGATTTGCATATGGCTGGGTTCAAACTGGAATGGCATGGTGAGCAAAAAACGATGGATTTAGGCCCAGATCTCTGTACTGGGGTGAATGTATGACATTGTTCTGCATTCTGTCCATCAACTGTTGTTTTTGCATTTGTCACCCCGAGTGGGACGGGTATGCCCAGACGTGGGTCCCGTGCTCTCCATGCCACTGGAATCAAGCTATCCTGGCTGAAGAGGGTGAAACCCCGAAACCGGTCCTAGGATGCTTGTTTCCAGTCCAGGGAGGACCTGGCTTGGCAGTTCGGGCTGGACTGTTCCCATGAGGCACAGGGTCAAGACTGATTTGCATATGGCTGGGTTCAAACTGGAATGGCATGGTGAGCAAAAAAACGATGGATTTAGGCCCAGATCTCTGTACTGGGGTGAATGTATGACATTGTTCTGCATTCTGTCCATCAACTGTTGTTTTTGCATTTGTCACCCCGAGTGGGACCGGTATGCCCAGACGTGGGTCCCGTGCTCTCCATGCCACTGGAATCAAGCTATCCTGGCTGAAGAGGGTGAAACCCCGAAACCGGTCCTAGGATGCTTGTTTCCAGTCCAGGGAAGGACCTGGCTTGGCAGTTCGGGCTGGACTGTTCCCATGAGGCACAGGGTCAAGACTGATTTGCATATGGCTGGGTTCAAACTGGAATGGCATGGTGAGCAAAAAAACGATGGATTTAGGCCCAGATCTCTGTACTGGGGTGAATGTATGACATTGTTCTGCATTCTGTCCATCAACTGTTGTTTTTGCATTTGTCACCCAGAGTGGGACGGGTATGCCCAGACGTGGGTTCCGTGCTCTCCATGCCACTGGAATCAAGCTAACCTGGCTGAAGAGGGGTGAAACCCCGAAACCGGTCCTAGGATGCTTGTTTCCAGTACAGGGAGGACCTGGCTTGGCAGTTCGGGCTGGACTGTTCCCATGAGGCACAGGGTCAAGACTGATTTGCATATGGCTGGGTTCAAACTGGAATGGCATGGTGAGCAAAAAAACGATGGATTTAGGCCCAGATCTCTGTACTGGGGTGAATGTATGACATTGTTCTGCATTCTGTCCATCAACTGTTGTTTTTGCATTTGACCTTTTATAACAGGCATGTAAACCTACCGAGAAGCCCCGCCCATTTGGCCCTGCCCCATATACATTAGCGGGATGCAATGAGTAGTGCCTGAGTGAATGGATGAGTATATGAGTAGTGGATGGGTGATTGGATGAATGCATGAGTAGTGCCTGTGTGAATGGATGAGTGCATGGGTAGTGCCTGACAGAATGGATTAGTGCATGAGTAGTGCCTGAGTGAATGGATGAGTATATGAGTACTGCCTGAGCGAATGGATGAGTGCAAGGATTGTGCCTGGGTGATTGGATAAGTGCATGGATACTGCCTGAGTCAATAGATGAGATTATGGGAAGTGCAAAGGTGATTGGATGAGTGTAGGAGTAGTGCCTGAGTAAATGGATGAGTGCATGGGTAGTGCCTGAGTGAATGTATTAGTGCATGAGTAGTGCCTGGGTGATTGGATGAGTGCATGGGTAGTTCTTGAGGGAATGGATTATTGCATGAGTAGTACCTGGGTGATTGGATGAGTGCATGGGTAGTGTATCCGTGAATGGATGAGTGCAAGGGCAGTGCCTGGGTGATTGGATGAGTGCATGAGTAGTGCCTGGGTAATTGGATGAGTGCATGGGTAGTGATTGAGTGAATGGATGAGTGCATGAGTAGTTACTGGATGATTGGATGAGTGGAATTGTGGTACCTGGGAAATGGGATGAGTATATGAGTAGTGACTTGATCCATCACAAGATTAGTGATTTGACACACGTGATATATCCCGACCTCCAACCACTGTGAAAAATTATAAACAGACAAAAATGTATCAGAATTTCATTTTGAACATTAGGCAACCAAACAACATAGAATTTTTTTCACCACAACTTTAATTCAACATATACAAATGTTTTACTGTTTTTTACTGTTTTTAGCTTGTATACTTCTTCACTTTCAACAGTGCTCTGTATGAAGTGTCATCATTAAACAGTGGGAAAAAACAATCAATGGATTGGAAAAAAAAAATGTGCACAGTAGATCATTTTAAATATGTCATACTGTGTACTGCACTCACTGCAAGTTTTTTAATAGTGGCTTGCTGATAGGTTACTATCTTAAAAAAGCAACTATATGCTAAAACTGTTTCTGATATTTTTATATCTGATACAAAATGTCCAACAATTATAAAACAGTCTTCATTTTTGGATATTATTTTGTAAACATCATCCCTGTTAGGCCAAAATGATGTCTAAAATGTTCTTAGTCTGTGTATGAAAAACATAACACAGAGTACTACGTAGAAGTTGCTGTAGCAGAAACAAAAGGGCACATTGGTTTTGTGGTGAAGAGACCTTTCACATGCAACTTAAGGCGACTGGTATTATAGTGCCTCCATTTACTTTTTATCTGTAGTAACACAATGTAGTCCTCAAATGTTTAATAAATTCCTTTCCCGCAGTTAAAAAGAGTCTTTCATTTCTAACAGCTTGCTGTAGGCAATACCCCTAATAGACCGAATAATGTCTCAGAAACACATAATCCATATATATGTCAACACATTTTCTTATCCTAAATTCTCCTTAGACCTTTGTACAAGAAATAGCAGATATGAGTTTGGTAACTTTTTAGCTAGTCTTGATTTGAATGTCACTTGATTGTCATTGAACTCTGTCCATCCTGTTTGACATCTTAAATATGTATTGTATTGTCCAGAGGTTATATTAACTCTTCATAAAATATGATTGCTATAGTTGTGAAAGTTCTTTTTGAGATGGAAATTTGTCCAGCTTTAAAGTTTGTAATTTCAGTTCCTAATTTAGTACCATCCACTCTGCATCGTTGTAGCATGACTATGACATATTTTCCATACCTTTGTAGAAACAACATTGACCTAAGTTCTGATCTGCAGTTGGACAGGTCATATTTTTATGGGCATTTGTAGTTACATTTTCAAGGGCACAGCTTTACAATCTGGTAATGTCAAGTAGATGAATCGTTCTGAATCGATTTCAGTGCTAGATGTAAATTCACAATCTTCACAGTTATGGGTCCATTTATAAGTTAAACCAAATAATTAATTGATATTCACATCTTCTTAGACTAATAGTCCTAACATTACCATTAGAAATTCTTGAGTATCCTGCTGAAGATTTTGAGAGAACAATAGTGACCCATGACAGTCATCTGTGCGTTTTCTTAACCCAGTAGCAGAATGTATAATACTTCTGTCACCTCTTAATTCTTCAAGTAAACTACACAGTTGTGAAGACATTCTTTTATCTACATTTTCTTTATGGGAATTTGTAAAATGCGGTAAATGGTATACTGCATTTAATACTACATTAGCATAACAGTTCACTCCAGATTTATTATCAAAATGATACCCTTCTATTTCCTCATTGTGCTGCAGTTTTCTTTTCTTTCCTCCTTTTTGTTTTTTTTTCTGTTCAACTCTGATAGACTGCTTTGATATTTTCCGCTTTGGACACATTATTGCTTTTTGAAGCACAGGATACTGGCCTAAATGAGGAGCATATTGAGCTCTTAACTGATTATACACCCTTCCACAGCTCACATCAGTACTTAGGGGGTCATTACGATGGCGGGCGGAAACACTACCGCCGTGCCGTCGGAGGTAAAAACCGCTAGTTACCGTCCGCCAGCAACTGCCCGCCCTCCCGCCAAATTAGGATGTGAAAAGTCAGGCAAATACCGCCCGCAAGCCTGCGACGCCGCCCGCCATCAAAGTGCGCCCGTTTACGTAGTGGCGCCAGCCAACGGAGGCACACCGTCCGACGAAATGACATACCGCCCGGCGTACAAATTACGATGACACAACCAAACAGCCTCACCGGCAAAGAGACACCGCACGAGAACAGGAGGCGGAAACCACATTGCTGACCACAGAAACACCAACCCGGCCTACTCTGACATGAATCCTGCTCTCCAGGCCATCCCAATGCTGTACCTGATGCAGCACCTAGGAGTGAACGCGCAATGACGACGCAGGTAGGCAGACACACAACAAGGGCATGCAAACACCGCACACAATGCAAGGGCGGAAAAACTGTACATGGGCCCCCTAGACACCCCTGTGGGGACAGGACACATCCAACACTGTACCCACACATATCCCACCTGTAAAATATAATCAACCCGCAACATCCTGGGCACCCACTACCCCGGACCAGGAGGTGACGTCCCCGTCACGGCACCGCAGCGCCCCGGCAATGACGCACATGCGCACAATGCAGAGGCCAACGACAGCGCCACGCATGGGCTGCACACAAACACCACAGGGTCACAACAACACACCACACACACCAGCCCCACCCTGAAGGCACATGTCACGTGGTCCCCCTGCGTAAATCATGACCACAACCGACAACTCACAGTTGCCAAAACGTAGTCACACAAGTGTGCCGAACAGGGGAGCAAAGTGACGTCGAAAGAGGACACACACCTGTGTGCAAAGCATGGAGAAGCACACAGCAGCTGCTACAGAACAGCACAAACAATGGACATTGACCGCAAAAGGCATGCCAGTCACAACAAACAATACCTATACCATCCTGCACGCAATAACAAGCCATGCAATGTACAAAACAGAGAAACCCTGCTGCCTGAGAACAGGTGTTCACAATCACTACGCCCACACACAAGTCCCAATGTACAGCGGAAAGAAGTGACCCACCCACACATGGGAGAGCAGATAGCAGTGAATGTCCTTCCATTCCCACACCCAAATCACATTGCAACATATCCTGCAGGAGAACGGAGCCATTGTAACAACCACAACCCAAACATAGCCATGCTGAGTCAACCTTCCACTGGCAGATAACGCCGAACATGAAAGAAAGATAAAACCACAAAATACAATTATACCACTGCTCCTTGTGGCTCAAATGCAAGTAATCAGGAAAGGAGTCAGACACCACTGGCCTTGACCATTCATAGGAGCATGTGGGATGAGGGCCTGTGTCCGCCTCCCAAGCCATACCCACAGTCCTGCCGCCTAACATCCATTCAAGAACACCCAGCATCGTCGGAGGTTGCACTCAGCAGACAGCCCAGGCAGCCGGAGCACGCCATCACAGCACCCTGCAGCAAAATGGACGGTGCACCAGTACTATACACCTACGCCAGACAGATGCAGCTGTACAGCAATAGCTTGCTACAGATAGTGGGCTGTGCAAATCTGGCTATGCTGAATGTAAGTTATCGAGTAAGTTCCCGCATTGAAATGTTCAGCTGCGTCATCCCCGTTTTCTACTGTCGGAGGTGCCCGTACCACTGGCCTGTGGATTTATGTCTCTCCAACCCGGCATGTCCAATTGGGGACCTGGTACACCTGTTCTCACCCCTGGACGCCCACGACAGGAACTGTTCAGTGTATGGGGGCATGGCGTTTGTGGCTGCAATAGGACACACACTGCAATGGGACCAGTGTGCCTCCGCACAACGTATGCTGGATTACAGTTTCATCGAATGTCACCCGACATGTCCCATCAGGATTCTACAAGGGACAACTTACGAGGAACACGTTGCAACCCACCATCCGCTTCATTGGATATCAACCATAAATACCACCAATGCGAGGGATGCTCTGCAGGAAGGTATCGCATACCTGACAACCTGTCAATTCATGGGTCCCCAAATCAATACCCACAATTGAACATTCATGTGCAACACCGTACCTATGCTTGGCGTCCACACGCAGTGGCCAGTTAGCTGTGCAACAACTATACCATGCACTCGGAAACAAACACCTTACCATCAACTCCACCGTCATGACACCTGACATTTCCGGGACATGCACCCTGTCCATCACCATATCCCGTGTCCCTGCATGAACACGGGGAGGCTGAGGAATGGGACCTGTGTTCAGTGACCACATGGCCAACATTGCACGAACCACAATGCTACAATATGCATGCCGCGCACCTGAACACATGCTCCTGTAAGTGCACGCTTATCTGTCTGCTGAATAACTTGAGAACTGTCATCTCATCTTCTTCTGAACTTCCGTGCCAGGACATTTGCATGGACAACAAATGCAACACCCTACAACATGTCCCCGGGCATTGAGTCATGTTCAGTAGCCACCACATCGCAACAACATGTGAGACTATGCTGCATGCATGTAGGCTCATGCTCTGATATCACCTCTGACGCAGGTGTGTCGGAGTCACTATTGTCGTAAACCTGTACCATGGGACTTAGATGTACTGTGCTTATGATGTCAAGCTGTCTGGTAGGGTAAACCAATACTGTCTGTGTCACAGCCTAGGGCACCTCAGTAATGAGCTAATGTACTGTAGCATAGCAAGGGCAGGGCATTCTTAACTCTGAAGCCTTATTTCCACAATTAACGACTTATCACATCTACCTGTACCCCCTTTTGTATGTGTAATCATGCTAAGTATATCCTCCACATGCATTACGCTGCCAGTAGTGTCCACATCCTGCATCACAGAGGTAGTAAGCTCAAATACATGCCTTAAAGCTAATATCTGACTCTGGAGAATTATTGATCGTAGACAAGTACGAATGAGAGAGGATGAGAGTGTGTGAAGTACACGGGACTCATGAGATTACCATGTAGTCAAGTGACATTGGATGTCAATGCATATGAGTTGCTGCCACTGTGGACCCAGTAAAATACCACAGGTCATGGGCCTTGGCATGTCAGAGTCTGACGTGGCCCAACAGATCATCACATCAACACTGACGGCCTGGTCACTACAAAGCACAGTCCTACACATGTGTACAATCACCTTCACAGTCTGACATCACACTCAACAAGCAAATATAGGAGCCACGCCAGTAGCACGCCACATCAATGCATGCCAAAACACACACGATATCAGTGTGGGTGGGCAGGAGCTGCACAGTGAGTACGAACCGCCGAAATGTACATACATGCTCAATTGAACAAGGCACAATCTTCACATTCACACACCCTGCAGACCCACAATGGCCAATACATATCAAGTAGGAGTCATCCTGAACTGCAAGGACACACCCACACACTGTGCAACAGACAATACACACATGTGCTCACATTAACAGACCCGAACAAGGATACAAACACTGACCATGCCCCTGGGTAACACATGTGTGTAGTCGACATTACCAGAGCGCACACACACACACCAACACTACCCCAAAGTCACACCACACACACACACACACCTACACCTCCCAAATGCACACATTGAAAGTAAGCCATGTGCCCAGGCTCGATGTTCATCACAAGATACACATACACCTACACTGCTGGCCAGCCAGAAAGTAAGCTCACTCATACCCGCACACTCTGCACATGCTACCTGTCATCCTGTGGCTAGACACACACCCTGTGCTTTGCATGCACGCAAACATGACACGTATACATTAACACAGAAATACCACCAAATACATGCAGACAATCCGTGTTACAGACACACGTCTTCATCACACACACAAGTAGCAGAGTCTGAAAGAAGTGAAGTCCCAGCCACGTATTATACACATAGGAATGTGAGACCAGACATTGCAATTGTTGAGGTACCATTCACGGCATGTGCCTCACTTAACTATGCACACACAGTAACAACTGCAAACAGCAACTACACAGACACAACCCACTACAGGAACAACAGCATCCAGTCACATAATACATAGACAGGCGGCAACAATGTACAACACCAGGGACAGTGGCCAGTCCGATGTGCAGAGTACTGATACGAAAAGCTACGTATGCATTGTGTGTGAGTGTACCCTGCCATGGACAGCAACACTGCCATGGCAGTCCACGATAGCCAGCACAGCCACCACCGTGGCACAGGTAGTTGTGTGAGGGTGCCTAACATTCAAACAGGATGCCAGTCCGACTGGGTGCAGTCTGTATGCTACGGGACAGTTGGATGTCCGCCCCTGAGAGAGAAGCACAACTGTGGAATACACACATGTGGCATGTGAAGCGGGAGGGCTTCTTGGCACAGGTGGGTCTGTGGCACGGGTGGGTGCACACATGCAGTGTCGATACAGACTGTGTGGGGACGAACCCGGCGGGGTAGATTACCACTGTTCTGGGTATGTGGAAAGACCAGCTGTCTGGGGATGAATGTGGACTAGTGTGTGCACAACAGGTGGGCACACGATCTATGCTGCATCAGGTGTGGACGTTGGCCCTCCCTCTGGGGACATGCTGGATATTGCTGTGCGTCAGCCAGGCCCTTGCCGAGACATTTACACCCCTGGCCTTCAGGTGTACCCCCTACATCGTCCACCTGCACAGGCTACCCAGGGCATGGGATGGCAGTGGAGCTTGGTGGGTGGGAGGTCATGGCACCCTGCTCCTGGTCACATCTCGCAGGCAATACATTCTCAGTGTGCAGCAGGGCACAAGTCCCGAACAAGACGTGGGGGGATGCAGACGTCATGACAGGTAGTGACTCACGGAAGATGGCTTGCACCATCAGACTCATTGCCTCCCCTCGCTCACCCCACTGATGCGATTGCATCATAGGAGCACCCGCGTGAGCAGCAGCAGCTCCAATCTCACCCCAGAGAGGCCAAGGAGTGAATGTGTGGCTCCATTCGCTCCAGTCACCGATATCACGGTAAAATAAGTGGTGGGACGCCGTACACCCGCATGGTACCCGGACTCGAGCCCTGGTGTGCAGGCAAAGCTACCTAATGTTTTAGCGAAGTGTGTGAGTTGCATGACACCCATTGGCGGTGGATGGCTCGGAGGCTCTTCACCATGAGGCCCATATCACACACCATGGGTCCCTTGCCAATGGCAGCGGATGCTATGACATTGCGCGCCGGGGTGTGTCTACATGTCGTCTGGGATGGTGTTTGCGGCATGGCCTGCTAGGGCAGCTACAGCTACTGTGTGTTGCATGTGGTGTATCCGGACACCGGAGACAGCCATGCTTTGTCACTGTTGTCCAGGGCACGAGTCGGGGTACCATGCGGCTGTACGGCGTCCCCCCACCTATTTTACTGTGAGCTCGATGACTGGAGCGAATGGAGCCACACATACAGTATTTGGCCTCTCTGGCGAGAGATTGGAGCTGCTGCACACGCGCGTGCTCCCATGATGCAATCGCATCAGTGGGGTGAGCGAGGGGAGGCAATGAGTCTGATGGTGCAAGCCATCTTCCGTTACGTCACTACCTGTCATGACGTCTGCGTGCCACCACCTCTTCTGTCAGGACTTGTGCCCTGCTGTTGTCAGATGCGCCACTTTCCGGGGGTGGGGGAAGGTCAGGAATGTCAGCCTGACAGTGGCCCAGTTCAAGGACCACCTTGACTGGGGGACAACTATTGGACAGACTGGTGTAGCCCACCCACGCGTTAATGTCGGCCCTCCATGAACTATGTCAACTGCGGAAAGGTGTTGGCATGGGCAATGAAGTCATTGAGGAGAGCTGTCTGACCCACGCACAGATGCCGCACATGCTCAACAGACCCGGCACTGAGTGCAGCAGGGGTCGCAGGGGCAGCTGTGCCTGGTGTGAAAGACACTCTATCCTTCATCCTTGTGCCGACACGTGTTGCACCAGTGGAAGTAGTTGGGAGGGCGGGCATTGGCCTCCGTGTGGCTGCAGAGGAGCTAGAGTGCACATCCCCTGTGCTAGCAAACATGGATACATGACCTCTGTACTCAGATGATGCAGCAATTGTCGTATGGGCCTGTGATTCATCCAGCACACGTCTGCCCCCTCCGATGCGCCGGTCACATTAGTCTCACCCAGTTCCTGTGCAGCTGCACCATCCGATGCCTCACCACTGTTGACTGTCCCCTGTCCCTCAGCACACATGGTAGATGACACATGAGGGAGAGCGAGGTGGCCTCACTCATTTGGCATCAAATCCACAGACATGTGCAAGGGAGCCAGCACAGAACATTTCCAAGTGCACATGTTGCATGATACCTGTGCAAATGTATACAGCAACCACAATCAACACGTAATGGCTGGCGTACAGGTAATGAACCCGCCAATAAGTGACACATGTGTTGTGCACATGGAACAACACCCGGACTGTCACCCTGCGGCCATAGCCACTCATCGCTGTGTACACATCCACTCTCCTGATGGTGTTAAGGATGACCACTACATAATTAGGCCAAGGACATACCTGCATGGAGCAGAATGTGTCACCACACACACTGACTGCAACATGACAGTCCACAATGGTTATGAGCCCATGCCAGACAACTGTCCATCGCACGAGCACAACTACTGTTGCACAGTGTGCCGGATGTGTGAGTATCAGGAATATGAGGTGAGGCATCGCACACATGTGTTTAGGACGAAATCAGAGTATGCACAGTGCCACAAACATACATGTGAATTGCCACTCCAGCTGACTACAGGCTGTTCCTGAGGCCTACGACTCTGAACGCATTGACTATGCAGAGTGCCCAAATTACATCTTGACCCTCAGGAATCGCATATGCATGTAAGATGCACCCAGCACAGAGTACACTCACAACCCACTGCATCACACAACTAACATCACATTACCCAGAACATGGGTAGGCTGTGGACACATGCTGCCTCTCACAGCAAAAGACACAATCCCACAGTACTGTACACCTGCCTGCTGCTGATGCCCCTACAAACGTGCATCCGCCACAGGCTGTGTGACTGTCAATAGCAGACCATTAGTGGTGAAATGCAGCGTCGTGCCAACCTGACAATATGAGGGAGCATCCCCCGATTAGTCGCCGCAACATGGTCACACATCCGGCAGATGACGTCACCCTCTTCGTGGGATTGGCTGCACTGTCAGTTACACATACACAGAAGCATCAACTTGGATGCAATGGCTCATCACAAGGCCTTGGGCTGGTGGACTTCCAACTGCAGGGATGGTACACATGAGGGTTGGAATATCACACATACTCTTCTCAGCATCACCCACATCCACCAATAACAGTGGCATGATGCTGACCCATCCTAAATGATCAGAGACGTGTAACAGAGCCAAGACGGTATGGGACATGGCATAACAGCATGTGTACACCACACGTGAATGCATGCTGGTGGGAGTGTGTACACAGTACCTGTCCATCCCATTCAATTCAGGATGCCAGCACTTTGAGCAATGTGTAGTCTGCCCACATCTACTGTCCATTGTCAGGTAGACCGACACATAGCTCACAAGGCTACACATCTTTGTGGGTGGACTCACTGTGTCCAACACTGCGCAGCCCTCAACGTACTCACCCTGTGAATGGCTCACCCCGCAATGGAGGTCACATTCAGTGCCACCATCTCTCACACACATCCCTATCACAAGGCCTGGAGTGTTCAATCGACAGGGCTGAGTTAGCTCATTTCCTGAGAGTTGTGAAATAATGACACATGTAACCCACTGTACAGTCAGTGTAGTTTCCTTCTAGGATTGGGCGGTCAATGTGCAGCCCAGGTCTGCCGAGACTGAGAAGGCCAGCAGGGAGCCAGCCAGCCATTCACACAAGCAATAGCTGCCCAGAATCATGCATTGCCAAGTGTCTGCGTCACTGGGTGTCTGACATGAAAATGCCATGTACCACCACTCGGGAGGGACATGCATGGGGAAACACCAGAGAGCCTACATACCCCTTCCACCTGTAGTTAGCATGGTAAGCGGTGCATGTTGGAACCCCACAGGCTCAGACTCATAGTGCTGCGGATGAACGACATGTGTGTCCCCCACATGCACTCCCACACACACTGTAGTTGTCTTACACACACATGACTTTTGCCGGTATTCGCCTTGGGCAGTGTGCGTGGAGCTCAGAATCCAGGAACTGCAGCTCCTCGCTGGTGAGTGGACCTGGACATATCATCAGAGTCGTCGACATTAAGGTGGACAGGTGGCAGCAGCAGCAGGTGTTGTTGAGGGGTGGCAGTCAGCAGTCCCTGGAAGCTGTGGTAATGCCTGTCACCCTCCCACACTGATATAGCCCCCTTGGGGCTGTTTCTGCATGTCCAAGCTGCTGCGATTGGTGTACCGCTCAGCCTGTGTACGTTGTGTTGTTGGTGTGTGCCATACTCACCCAGCCTCGGAAGCGGTGTCAGGCACAGCAGCTAGGTATATTGCTGTGGTGTTGCCGCTACCCACATATGCAGTCTGAATCCATCATCATGCCTATCAAGCTAATATGGCCTTAATCCCCATGTGCATGCTCATAGCAATGGTATGTGTCAGTGGTCCTTGCTATTGGTAAGGGGACCTGTGTAAGAGTAATGTTGCTGTGCTGTCCCTACTTGTCAGCTGTTCGGTGATACTATTGCTTTGTCAGTGATCTTTGTTTTGTGTATGTGTAAATACCATGTGGTGTGTTGCATTGACATGTGTCCACTTCCATCTGTCCTAGGAGGAGACCAAACATACATCGCCCCTACCAATTGCTGGCAGACATGGAGGATGTGGAGGTCATAAGGAAGTTCCGTCTGGACCGGCCCACCCTGCATCGCCTATGTGCCATGTTGGAACCCCACCTTCGTCCTCGCAGGGTGTATCCTACAGCATTCACCCCCACGGCTAAGGTGATGGCTGCACTGCATTTCTTCGCAACCGGTTCATTCCAACACACGGTGGGCAGTGGAGGTGGGATGTCCCAGCCCATGTTCAGCAAGGTGCTACGGGATGTCCTGTCAGCTATGATGCTGTACAGGAACCGGTACATCCGATTCCGCAGGGCTCGTGATTTGCCTGCGGTGAAGGGTGCTTTCTATGCACTTGGACGCATCCCCCAGGTTGTTGGTGCAATTGATTGCACCCATGTTGGCCTTGTTGCACCACAGGCCATGGAGCACATCTTTCGTAACTGGAAACATTTCCACTCCCTGAATGTGCAAGTGGTGTGCCTGGCGGACATGATAATCACACACGTGTGTGTGAAGTTTCCCGGTTCCACCCATGACTCGCACATCATGCGCCACAACATCCTCCCACATCTGATGACCAATCTGCAACCGGACCGTGCATGTATTGTTGGTGACTCTGCATATCCTAATGGGCCTTGGCTGTTAAGTCCACTACGCAATCCTCATACACCAGCTGATGTCAGATACAATGAGGCACATGGGAGGACCAGACGTGTGGTGGAGCGGACTTTTGGACTCCTGAAGTCCAGATTCAGATGCCTGGACCGCACCGGGGGTGCACTGGCATACTCCCCACAGAAGGTGTGCCAGATAGTTGTAGCATGCTGCATGCTGCACAATCTTGCGATTCGCAGGCAGATCCCCCTGATAGTGGATGACGGTGATCAGCCAGGGCCCCCGCCTGCAGGCCAAGCCGTGTCCAGTGACGAGGACAGTGGAGAGGAGGAAGCAGTGAATGAGCGTCAGCAGCTCATCGCCCGCTACTTCACTTGACGGTGAGTGACCATGTACGATGGCTGATGTCGCTGTAGTTGTGTAGGTGTATGTGTGCATTGTCAGGGCGGCCTATTGTTGACTGAGTGCTGTGTGGCAATGGTCCATGTCCAGGGTAGTATGCCACTGAGAGTGGCTGTGACATTGTGCCCTGTTGCTCTGTGAGATGTGTGTACATTGCTTAGGCCTGATGACAAGTACTGTGTGATGAGTGTGTGACACGCACAGTCAATGGACTCTTGTTCTGTTTGTCACCCCTAGGTCCCTACAGCCTCTCCTGGCCTATCAACAGAACACACTACAGATGAATTTCTGAACATGCTGACGTTTGTACACCATTGATAATAAACATAGCAGATGACATAGAATGTGATACAGGAGTATTTATTTTAAAGGTGACATGTGATTGTGGGAAAGGTGATCAAGAAGGTGGTGCATGCTGTACAATGAGTTGACGGTCCTGTCCGCGTGATGGTCAAGGTGTACCCATGTTGTCCTGGGTCCGCAGTCCAACAGACATTTGCCACTCGACTGGCAGTGTGGGGTAGGATGCTAGTCCAAGTGAATGCAGGGGGTGGCCACCATGGCTGGCTGACTCACTGGCGTTTGGAGCGTGCGAAGTCCTCCCTGGACATCTGTTTCCTCTTCGGACGGCCCCTTCCACGTTTGAGAGGAGGGGGTTGTGTTTGTGGGCTGCTGGTGGTGGCTGAGGATTGCCCACTCGCTGTGGACGCAGGGGAACTGGATGTTGCACGTCCCTGCGCCCCAGCAGATGGTGGCGTAGGTGGTGTGGTTGGCCTTGAGTGGGCCCTCACCTCCACCACTAGCTGGCCCATGAGGTCCACAAGTTGGCCCATGTGGGCGTCCATGGACCTCAACACCCCAAGGACTTCCCTCGTGTCGGAAGCTGACCTGGCCCATTGTCCCTGGGCCTCTTCATAGGCCCCAAGGACTCTGGCTATTTGCGGCAGGGCTTGGCTCCCAGGCTCTGTTGGCCTTGGCCTGACCCTGCTCCTCCCACCTGGACTGCTGCCACCGACCTGCCCACTCGCCACATTGGTCACCCGGGGCCTCCTCCTGGCTCCCAGGGTAGATGTGGAGGTTTGTGCCACCTCTTGGGATGCCTGAGTGGTCAGGGAGGCCCTGGTGGTGGTGATGGTGGTGGTGGTGGTGGTTGCGGTGGTGGTGTTGGCCGCAATGACCGTGGCAGCAGGGGCCTGAGACTGGTCACCAGCCCTGGGAGATGGGTTGGTGGGTAGGAGGGGTCCTGGGGAGCTGTTGCGCCCTGCCACGCCAGATGTGCCATGTCGGGAGTCCTCGTCCGTAGAGGTGTCCAGGCTTTCCACATCCGTGAGTCCGTGTGGGGGGCTTGTGGACTGGCTGTGATGGCTGGTGTCTCCATCCGCAGTATCATGCTGTTCGTCACCTGTGGGGCGGAGATGAAAAGTTATTGTGTTGCACCTTGCAAGGTTTGTGTTAGATGTCTGACATGCACAGTTTGTGCACAGTTGTGCACTGATTTGCCGGATGCGTGTGTATGTCTCTACAATGTGTGTGCGTGATCAAGGCAATGGAATAGTGTGATGGGTGCATCTGGCATGGGACGGATTTGAAATGCCAATTGGTGTGTGTTGCAGTACCCCTACATTTTGTGGCTTTGGTGGGAACGGGGTACAGCCCCATGGACGGTTTAGTGTTGAAATATGTTTTTGGGGTTCAAATGCAACGCTTGGATACGCAGATGGCAAAAGGGGTATCGCCCCATGAACGCTTTGGTGTTGAAATATGTTTTTGGGGTTCACATGCAACGCTTGGAAACGCAGATGGCAAAAGGAGTATTGCCCCATGAACGCTTTGGTGTTGAAATATGGTACTGTGGTACATACTGTGACATATGAGTGCAGAAGGGGACATGTGTTTTGGCCACACGACACTACAGAGACAAAGGTGTGTGTATGTCTGACTTAGCCAGCATATCTGCTCACTGTTGTCATTTAAGGGCATTCCACAGCAAGCATTGTAGTGAGTGAGTAATGGTTGTATGCCACACGACGTATTGCAGATGGTACAATTCCTTGGTGTGCGTGCTTCTCTCACCCATGTGCAGCAATTCAGTGCTCTTGGGGTGTTGACTACATTTTGTATGTTGTTACTCACAGTGTGACGAGCGCTTCAGACACAGCAGACACATTATTGGTCATCGGCAGGACTCTTTGCTGTACTACTGTCTATGGGGCAACTGTTTAGATGATATACCTTTCATGACACTGGGGCTGGATGATGAGATGGATGAGATTTTGAATGTGCATTGTGTAGCTGTGTGGTTCATGGGTCCAGTGGTGTATGTGACATTACTGGGGTTCCACTATGTTTCATTTGGACAAGATAGACTTACATGGGTGATGTTGTACTATGTCAAGGGTAGAAGCAGACACAACTACATGGACAAGACTTGGATGGTTTTGCTGATGTGTGTGATGACTGGCACAGTGCACGCCATGTGGGTCAGTACTCCAGTTAGACTTGTGCATGCAGACGTGACTCCTTACGTGTTACTGCATTTGAGATGGCTCATGTGGGCTATGACTCTGTAATTGATGTCCGGGTGCACATTGGTCACATGTTTGTGACAGGGAGCAGTGCTACCTGTTCCTCTGCTAAGTGACATGTCCCACATGTTAGTCGTAGTACAGTCCTCATGCCTACAGACACCCCGCCCTGTACAGTAGTCTACCTAATTGTTGGTTTTGAGGGAGAAATGCAATGGCTACCACATGGTTATGAGAGGGAGGGGTGCTCCATCTTGCTGGTCTGTGGGTGTGGGGGCAGTGTTGTGAGTCGTGGTGATGGTTTACCATCCACAGACAGCCCTCCATGTAGGGTAACATATCTACCTGTCGGGTGTAGGTGTGCACTGCAATGGCTGACACATGGGTGTGGGGAGTGCTCCATCTTGCTGCGCTGTAGGAGTGGGGGCCTGGTGGGGGGTACTTCTGCAGTCCCCCTCCGATACACGGGCCTTGTGGTAAGGCTGCTTACCTGTTACTTGTTGGTTTGTGCAGCTATGGCTGCCACATGGGTGTGGGTGTGGGGAGCGCTCCTTCCGGCGCATCTGGGGTACAAGGGGAGCTGGTGAGAGTTGTGGTCCTGGCTGACTGTACACATGCCCCCATGGTTTTCTTTGTTGGTGCCTATGGGCTGAGTGTGTTTGAGTGTCTGTTGCATATGTGAGGGATGTCTTGTGAATTGTGTACTGGACATGGGGGTGTTCGGCCCTCGGAGCTATGGCATTGTGTTAGTGCATGACTGTACATGGCGGTGTGCTGGTATACATTTGTTTGTACTTACCAGCCTCCACTCCCCCTGGTATTCCGATGAGACTCTCCGGATGTAGTATGCCTCGCACCTTCTCCTCCCACGCCTTGAAGGTCTTGAATGGCGCGGGAGTTCCGCTGCCAGTCCTGTCAGCCAGCTCACAGTTCTTGGCCTCCTTCTTCCTGACCACGCTTTTCAGGTCCTGCCACCTCTTGGTTATTTCCCCCCGGTTGCGTGGCACGTTCCCAACTGCATTCACCTGGTCTACGATCCTTATCCACATCCTGTTTCTGGTGGCTACTGGTGTCTGTTGGACCTGGTTCCCATAGATTTGTGGGTACACCTTGATGACCTCGTCGACCATGACCGTCAACTCTGTGGCAGTAAACTTGGGCATTCGTTGTGTTGCCATGGTGCGTAGTGTAGTTTTTGTGGTGCTGGTGTGGTGTGTTTGGTGTGTGATGTGCAGGGGGTTTGTGCTGCCGGTGTTTAGGTGGTGGTGGTGGTTGTGGTGATGGATGTGATGTGTGCGTGCGTGTGGTATACTGCTTTCCTCTGTGGCTCTCCGTGTTCTCTGCTGTGGTGTTGGCTTTGTCGTGGTGCAAGGGTTTGTGGTCTGTGAGAGGGCTGCTTTTGTACTCACCTATGTGGGTGTGTCATGATGGTCTGTCGTTTTCAGGTGTGTTGGGCGTGGTGTCCTGGGATTTATTCTAATTATATTTTTTGGCAGGGGGATGTGTCTTTGGGATGGGTTCTGTGTCTGGGTATTTTGGCATCGTTTACTGTGTGGACTTGTTGGCCGTGTTGTGTGTATTTGTTTGTGCCGCCACTGATTTCCGTGCATGGACGTGGCCGCCAGGCCTTCCGCCTTGTCAGTTATTCATTTCTGTTGTTCACCGTTGCGGGCAGGAAATGTGTTGGTTTCCCGCCCTCATGTCGGGGGGGATCATAATTTGACGGCCGGTGTGTAGTCCGTCCACGCGGTCGTATTTGGAGTTTTCGGGCGGTATTGCGTCCGTGGTGAACGGATTGTCTTGGACTCTGACACGGACGGGCGGTATTCTGTGTTTTTTTTCCGCTGCGGGCGGTGGTTGCTTCACGTCATCATAATTGCTCGGTCGGTATTCCCATGTTGCAGGCGGGCGGTCTTTTCAGGCTATGGTGGTTGGCGTTTTTTTTACCGCCGGTTATCGTAATGGGCCCCTAACTTTCTTCTCATCAAAATCAATCAGAAATAAACCAGACAATGTTCTATTTCACCACAAAGCAACATATGAAATTCCTTCTTTGAATACACTACTACCAATATTAACAAGACCTGTATCCACACTTAAACCTTGCGATTTGTGAATAGTTATTGCATACGCTAATGACACTGGGAACTGTTTTCGCTGGACATACAAGTCTTACAAACGTAGGAAACACAAAACGCATCTACCAATCTGCTTAACTTCAGCAATTCCTTCAAATTTTATGGCTAAGTATTCTGCATCATTTCTGTTTGGATAGTTAATACACTTTATAACTTTACCGATTGTGCCATTCACTAGCCCTTCTTCAGCATTTAAATTATGACAAGATTACACAACATTGTTTACAAATACGTAACTGTTTTTCTAATCCTGCTGTTTTTGACACAGACTTTTCAAAACTATCCAATTTTGATTTAAGTTTTTCTGTTAGTACACTGTAACTCCTTAATGTTCCCTTTTATCATTTGCTCTAATTTCAATGATCTCCTCTTTTTCCAGTTGCAATAATTGTTCATTGAATTTACTACACACCTCAAGAGTTGGCATCAAACAAACAATAGACTTCTCTTCCTTAACCAAGTTATACATTACTTCTGCAAGTGAAACATTACTTGGAAACAGATTTTTGATGAGACGGGTTTCTAATAGTGTCTTTCCCTCTTTTGTGAGGACTCCCACTCTTATGTCCTTTAGTATATTTCCATAATGTATGTCTGATGCTTGGCACAAATATTTGATTAACTCTTTGTATTGAACGTTTTCCCAAATGTTTACATTTCCAATATTTCCTTGTTTCATTATGTAGTAGTTTCTTGAATACAGGCTGTCCTTTTATGGGAGTTAGTTGTAGCAGGTCTCCAAAGACTATTAAGTGTTTTCCTCCAAAAAGTACATCATAGTCAGTTTTTAATATGTGCTGGTTTCCTAAATGTTTACAAGCTTGCACCATGCTGACTTCATCAATAATTAGTGGCTTTAAGTTCATTAATACTCTTGCCACTTCATGAAAAGCATCACCATATAATTTGTTGTATTGTAATTTGTTGTCATGTTCAAAAGGCAGCTTTATTAATCAATGAAGGGTAACTGCTTTAACATTATGTGCAGCTGAGCCTGTTGGGGCAGTGACTACACACAACAAATTTAAATATGTTGTCTTCTGTAGGTAACTTGTCAGTACTTTAATCAAGAAGCTTTTTCCTTTTCCAGCTTGACCACTTATGTACAATAGAACTGGTTTATATGTACAACATGCACACTTTTTTTCTCATACAGAAATCCATGTTGTACTTTACCTTTACCTTTACCCTTTACCACTTCAAAAATGTCTTTCTGATCTGCATTCAATTGCTGAATTATTAGTTCTAGAACCAGAGTTTCCCATCTTACTTGCTGCATTGCATTTTCCACCTCATTTATAGCTATTGCAGCTTCATTTTCAATGGTTGGCTGTCTAAGAGGATCTTGACTTCCAGGAGCAGAACTTTCACTGCTCTGAGACCTCTCTCTTGCTATCTCAGCAGCAATTGTTTCTTCTTGTTCAATCTCATCTCTCAACATTTGAAGGTACACTGGAAATACAGAGCACTCAGTGCTGTCTTTCTCACAGTGTTGAATGAGTCTTCATAACAGTCAAATTCTCCAAGGAGCTCACTTTCAGTTCGCCATGGCTTAAATAACTGTAACAATGCTAAATAAAAGAAACTATTTTTTGCCTGCATTCTGGCAACTTAGCTTTTGATGGTTGATTACATTTCCTTTGTTATGTCTCACCAAACATCCTTCACATCCAGCCACAGCAAATTTACCTTTATCTAGGTTTTCACTGACATTTCCTATGAAAGTATAATGTTGAAGTATTTCATAGAGACACATCCTTTCCAGATGAGGACTTCTTCTTGCATCGTATGTAACTCTTCAGAATATCTGTACTGTGTGGATCAAATTCTGCAAGATATTGAATTTCAGGAAAAAACTTCAGTACTCTGTTATGAGTATTAGCACGCCCTAACCTCAGCCATAGAACTATTCTAGATTTAGAAAACAAATTAGCTGAGCTCTACACATTCATAGGAGCCCATCTCTCTGTAAAAAAGCATTTTCAAACTAAAACTGTACACTTTCTTTGTAAGAGTCTTTTCTGCTGAAATCTTCTCCCACATCTCCTTCATCTCCGTTTTCACTGACTTTGTTATATAAGATGTAACGTACCGAGCAACAGCAATTGAGTTTTCTGCAATAAACTGTAGATCCATGTTTGCATTCCACATCTTCAGAATCATCGGGTTGTAGTCATTAATATACTTGGAGGCCTCTGTTCTTCTTAGGTCGTTTATATATTCGGTGATTTCTTTGTAAGTGTATGTCTGGCTGCATACAGAAAGCTGTTGACTCTTCCTTGTGAGATGATAGGTCTTGGGAATCTGATACAACATCTTCTATAATATTTCCTTTTTGCTCTTTATTTTCGCTGACAGTATTTTCCACATCTATGATTTTGGAATCGTCGAACTTGTTGTCATAATATGTTGTCCCTACTCTCCTTTTGGCTGGAGCAAGTTACATGCTGCTCAATAACAGACAACACAGACTCATCACTGTCTGTTCCAAACTTTGGGGCATCTTTTACCCACAACATCATGTGACTATGGGGAGCACCTCTGGCATGGTACTCTTTATGCCAAAAGAAATCAATCACTTCACCAAGAAAAGGTTTTGTCTTTTTCAAGATGAAAGGCATAATTTCTTGAAATCTGTGACTAAAATATCTGCAAACATTTGCAGGGTCTAGTGAGCACAGTTCTCCTGTTGTCTTCTGATGAGTGTCTTTGATATTTGAATTAGCCTCCTGCAAGAATTCTCCCAGGTTATCCCATGCATACTCAGCTCAACTCAGCATCAGGAATCAAATAGGTGCTCCAAGGTTCCTCAATATGCACTTGAGTTCACCATGATGCCGATACCAATATTCATTAGTCCCACCCTGACATGCCATTTGGTTTATTAAATTGTATTCCAATTGATCATCTTTTCCTTGAACTTTCTCAAAAAGTTCTCTTGCTGATATGTTCTGCAAATTAACTCCTGTTTTTAGAATATGATTAACAGCATATGAGAGGACAGAAAGGTAACCCTCAAAAATTAGGTGAAATATATATGGAATACACTCACGAAATTGAGGGTCTTCTGAATAAAGTCTACCACATCTATACTCAGCTGCAGGTATTTGCACAGGCCGCTCGTCATACCTGCCACTTAGTCCAGTAGGAAAAAGATGTGAGAAACACTGAACTTCTAAACTTTTTTCCCACACACTTAATGGAGCTCCTTTTGCCTCCTTCATTTGAAACAGCTCAATGGCATCACCAATAACTTCTTTAGAATGCAAAGGGTGGAAGCTATAATGTTCATAAATGTCTTCTGTTCTGGACTGATCCACCTTCTCAATCTGACCTGTTGATGGAAATGTCTGATACTCCATATGTGTGACATCTTGCAGGCTTTCCACATTTCTATAGTAAACATTGTTTTGTAACTGATATAAAGTTGCTTTTTTAACTTTGGAAACATCTATTAACTCCTGCCATATCTTCTTGTTCTTGGTAGGCACACCATTTACAAGAATTACAAGTCCTTCCTCTAAATCTCTATCTACCCCTACAGTTTCAATGTTTTCTTGACATCTAATGGCAAATACACTACTATACATTTTAGACCCTTATGCAGCTCTGTTGGGGGGTAACTTCCCTGTCTTTGGCTCCATACGTACTACAGCCTGAAATGGATATATAGGAGGTCATTATGATGACGGGCGGACAAAGTCCGCCCGCACCGTAGCGGTGAATGGGACCGTCCGCGATAGGAGCGGCGGTCCCGCCGCGAGTATTAGGATGCCACTGCCACGGTGGCGGTGGTATCCCCTATTCCCAACATTGTGGTGGGCGGTGTTCACAGCACCGCCCGTCACAATGCTGGGTATGCACGTCGTGCATTGGCATGCACAAGGTGACAGGCACCGCGTGGTGCCTGCCACCTTGCCCATGCCAATGCAGGGGGGTACCCATACCCCCCATGTGCACCCCCCACCCCCCCAACATCCTGGGGGCCCGCTGCAGGCCCCCAACTGCGAAGACCGTATGCCTTTCCATGGCGGCGTTGCCGCCATGGAAATGCTGCTCTCCGACATCATCCTAATATGGATGGCGGTTTGTCTGCCACCATATTACTGCCCTTTTCCGCCCGGTCCCCTGTTGGACCGGCGGATGGTCTTTCTGTCCACCGGGCTCCCTCCCGCCATCGTAATGTGGCGGGGGAAATGGCATGCGGGCGGAGGGGAATGGAGGGCGGGTCGTCACTGCCATACGGGTGGTGGCGATCCGCCAGTCATCGTAATGACCCCCATAGTTTGGATAAGAATGGACTCATAAATATTTAAACCTTAAAGTGCTTCTGGAATAGGAACAAGTTCTAACTTGTTATGCACAGTTCTAGCAGGCATTTTATTATCCTCTAATTTATTGTAGCAGTACTTACATATAACTTGTCGTATGGACAAGTCAAAGCGTTCTTCTACAAATAAGTACAATGCAAACATTTGCCAGTTTTCATTATTCTCTTTTTCCCTTATTAAATATAAGTCAACAGTCCGTGTTTGATTCTTGTAGTGAGTGCGTTGACAACATATACAAACATGCTCTGGCTTTTCATAACATACTGTCTTAAATTTTGTAATCTCTTCTTCATAACTATCAACTGTAGTACCTGTGTCATGTTCTGCAACTCCTCCTGTTATCAACTCTTCAATTTCTCTATAGTCCTGTTCTAGACCAAAGAAACTAAACTGCACATCATCACAAACCTTTTCTACCTCTGCCACAGTACTATGCAAAAGTGACCTATTGATTTCTCTTAAACATAAAGCAGGAGTTCTCAAACAATACAGCCTCCTACCTAAAGTTTGCACAGTTGAGTGGTGTACAGCTAACATCCTAAAATGATGAAAGGTGCTTTGGCACACTTTCTTTGATAAACAAGCTAGTGAGTGTCCATGCAAATTTGTATGCTTTGTCAGCTTGAAAGGATTCAAACCCTGTAAAGTACTTATTTTGTGTTTTAAACTTTGCCTTGGAAATGTATGTAGGAATTTTCTTAATATATCAATGGATTGCTGTCTGATTCTACAAACACTACTATAATTCCATTTGTATACAGGGGCCTGACTACTCATTCCTTGTACCTTTTCTGCAATAACTTCTTCTACATTTCTAGGTACCATCAGCTCTTTCGCTATAGGACTGCCATTCTTCATTTCATAACATTGTCCTCTTTCATCAATAGCATGAACTACTCTGTTATCCTGCAGATTGCTTTCTTCATTAAAGAAAGGCTCTGTACTAGAAGTATGTATCCATTCTCCACTAAAACTGTACAAAAGTTACTTCTATTCACTAATCTTTTCTTCTGGTTTTGTTTCCTCATGCACAACACCATTTTGTCAGGAGACATCATTCTGTTTAGAATCAAAATTAAAAGCTTCCTTTTCTAAGGCTAAGGCCTTATCAACTACTCTCTCAACTCGTTCTTTCTGTATCAGTGCATTTCTTCCATAATTCTTCAAATTTCTCAGTAGATTTACAACCACTGTACTATGAAACATACTGGCTCTGATTTCCTTAAACTGCTTCTGTCTCCTGGTTAAGGTGTGTACATCTTTGTAATCATCTTTTCCGTTCTTGCAATAGACACTTTGTCCGCTCTTATTGTTTCTCATAGTCATAATTTTATTTTCTTTATTTTGTAATCTTTGCAAATATCGACATATATTTTAAAGAAATTACTTTGTCCTCTTACCAGTAGCAGTTTTTTCTTCACCACTTTTTCTGCATTTTTCCCCTTTTGTAACTCATTTCTGCAGAGATACTGTAGTTGCTTCTCTTGCTTTTTCCTCCGAGCTTTTGTAGGCATTCTAACTGTGTATAGTTATGTAGATATTGTTCTGTAAAAAAACAAGCATATTTTAATTTTTACCCTAGCCAATGTACCAACTACTTTACTACTGACTTACACATAATATAAAAACTGTTTTTATGTTATGTTGCAGTTTTAAATCTACAAATGAACCTAGCTATATTACTACATGCATTTACTTCAATATACCAAACCCAAAACAAAACACAACATTTATTTATTAGTTACCTTTAAATATTTTAGCACCCTGTCCTCCAACACAGCTGCACCGTATCTCACTTCTCACTTACACATAGTGAAAGTACAGTTTATCCCTTCTGTAGTAAATTTTAAAATGAATATCAAGCCAAGGGGGCGTATTTACAAACCCCATGCACTGCTGGTGCATCGCGTTTTTTGACACATCGGCGGGCTAGTATGGTGCTCCACATATACAAGGCCACGTAAAGCCACTCAGTGTGGCTTTTCACGGCCTTGTAAATGTGGACCCATTTCAAGCAGCACTTTGCATAAAAGGAGTGTGCCATGGGTGTTGCTGTGGGTGTTCCCATGCAACACCCATTCATTCTGCACATTCTGAGATTTACAATGATTCGTAAACCTGGAAATGAGTTAGAATCCTACACCTCCCCAGGAGAGGTGTAGGAAGGCACAACAAAAATAAATACTTTTGTTTCTCCTCTTTTTTTCTCTTTCTATGCGTGCTGCATTCTGCAGCACACATAGAAAGAGGAAAACACCACTTGTGATTGTTTTTGTGCAGGAAGGTGTCCCTTCCTGCACAAAAACAATCATCCCCACAACACAGGCACCCTTGCACCATGGTGCAAGGGTGCCTCTGTTGGTGCATGGCAGCCAGTTGTGCGCCAGCACAGTGGAGAGCACAGGGATCCACCATATTGTTGTAAATATGACGCATCGCTTTGCTTTGAAAGTAATGAACCACGGTGCAGCCAAATGGCTTGTGGCTCCGTGCTGAATTACTTTCTTATTAATTTAGCCCCAAGTGTACAAGTACATACAGTTTCTCAACACTGTAAATCCGAAAACACATCATAAGAACTATTTGCGTGCCTCTCTACCCCTGTGTCACTGGTGTATTTAGTATCTAAGTACTTTTCTACTTAAATGTATCAGATTTAAATTTTGGGCAACGGTGCATATAAAAATCTGCACATTAATCTCAATCCGAGCACATAGTTTACTAATTCTTCTGAGTACTTGCAAAGAGTGTGTGACAGAAAAGACTACATATTCCTCTGTAAAACTTGTAAATATATGGGTTTGTGGTTGAATATATCAATACGCCCTGTATGATTCAATGAGTGAATAGGTAGTGCCTAGGTGATTCCCTGAGGTTACAGGTAGTGCCTGAATGATTCCCAAGTATATGATAGCTCCATAGGTCATTCCATATCTGCATAGTTACTGCCTGCATGTTTGCATGAGTAAACCACTAGTATCTGGGTGTTTGGATGAGTGCATGAGTAGTGCCTGAATGATTAGGCAAGTCCATGACTAATGCTTCAATAATTCAATACATGGATGGATAGTGGTAGGATGATTATGTATATAGGTGATTAATAGAGTGCATGGATAGTGCATACATGATTAAGTGCATACATAGCACCTAGCCAATTGGATGAGTGCATGAATAGTATTTTAATTTGATTTGATTTTGATTTTTGATTTGAGATCTGTAAAGCGCAACAATCACCCTAAGGCATCAAGGCGCTAGAGACCAGCTGTCCAGAAACAGGCTGAAAAGGGAGAAGAAGATCCAGATAGATACTAGACCAAGAAAAGCCAGGTCTTAAGAGCCTTTCTGAAAGGGAGCAGAGGTGGGATAGACCTGAGGGCAAGGGGGAGGGAGTTCCAAAGCTTGCTCGCTGCCACCGAGAATGCTCTGTCCCCCCATTTTCTCTTTTTCGTTCTTGGTACGACCAATTGCATTTGGAGCGAAGAACGCAAGGGTCTGTTAGGGGAGTGCCAATTGAACATAGTCTTTAATCTTGATGGGTAGGGAGGATGCAATGATTTGTGAACCATGCAAAGTGCCTTGAAACTGATACGTTTTTCAATCGGGAGCCAGTGCAGGGATTCTAGGCCCTTCCTGGTGGATTGTTTTCTGGGAATGTCCAGAACGAGTCTTGCCAGTGCGTTCTGTAGCACTTGGAGTCTATACTGCATACTCTTATTGCCAGCCAGGTACAGTGCATTGCAGTTGTCGATTCTGGACATTACCAAGGCCAGTGCTACCTGGATTCAAGCTGATCATGGGATGAGAGGAAATTTTTTTTTTAACATCCTTATGATCCAGGAGCATGTCGAGATAGTACAGTTAATTTGGATATCAAAATTGAGTTCAATATCCATCAGAACTCCAAGGTTCTTAGCCTTCTTGCTCAGGGCAGGACAACCACCTAAGGATTGAGGCCAGTAGTTACTATTCCACTTAGATAACTCTGATCCAAATATCATCACTTCAGTTTTCTCCCCATTGAGTTTCAAAACGTTAGCAGACATCCATTCCGCCCCTTTAGTCATACAACCGAGGATATTCTCTGACGTTGAACAAGGATCTTTGGGGAAAATGACCATGATATGTGTATCATCTGCATATGACACCACCTCCTGTCCAAATGAATGGATCACAGTTGCCAGGGGTGCCACATACAGATTAAAGAGAGTAGGGCTCAGAGACGATCCCTGCGGAACTCCACAGGGTAGAATATAGGAGTCTGAGTAGAAAGATTGCAGTTTCACCCTTTGGTATCTCCCTGTTAGGAATGAGGACAGGAGGGCTAGTGCTTGCTGCGAGATACCAAGACTCCGGAGTCTGTCCTGCAGCAGAATAGGTGAAATGGTATCAAATGCTGCTGACAGATCCAAGAGAATTAGCACTACCCTCTGTCCTTCATCCACTGAACGCCTGATGTAATCAGTGGCCGATATTAGAGCCGTTTCCGTCCCATGATGCTTCCTGAATCCAAACTGAGAATCATTAAGCCATGATTGTTGTTCTGCCGTTTCCATAAGCTGCTTATTAAGCTGCAGCTCCAGGATTTTATCTGGAGCTGGAAGCAAAGAAATGGGACGATAGTTCTTAAAATCCCCTGGATCTAAATTAGTTTTTTTTAGGAGTGTCCTAATGATGGCTTGTTTCCAGCTTTGTGGATAGATTCTGGATAGAATTACATTATTCATGATTTTACAGAGCGGTTCTGCTATGGTGTTTGCAGCCATATGGAGAATTGCTGGTGCACACGCCTCCAAGGGTGAGCCAGCATGCGTCTTCAAAAGATATTGTACAACAAGTGGGGGCGAGAGATCAGAGAATTTAGAGAGACCTCTATTCTCATTACAGGGCTCCAAGAGTGCCCCTTCAGGGAGTCTGCTAGATGCCGGGGATATGGTGGGTGCTCCAAGATGTGGATCAAAGCCGGTATAGATATCCATAATTTTAGTGTGAAAGAAGCTGGCCAGTTGGTCGCAGAATACTTGTGAGATTTCTGGTTCTGCTATGAGTTGGGAAGGTTGAAAGCTGTTGTACCAGCTTAAATAACTCTTTTGTGGATGATGAGATTTCAATTTTGTAGGTGCAGTATTTGGATTTTTCTTCCACTAATGCACGTTTGTATTCCTTAATACTAGCTTTATATGCCAATCTATCAAGTTCCTCTAAGGTTGAGCTCCAGGCTCGCTCCAAGCGATGGCAGGCTTGTTTTAATAGTCTGAGTTTGTCGTTATACCAGGGGACCGATGGACGAAATTTTTTCCCAGCATATCATTTCAAAGGAGCCAGTATATTAGCTGCGGATTCTAACCATATCTCAAAGGCCTCCGCCCCAAGATTGGAGTCCTCTTGAATTATGCAAGGAATATTATCTAGGGTTTTGGTTAAGGTGTTGGCTGAAATACCTTTACAGCTTCTAGTTTTGCCAGGCGGGTGAGGGGATCTATAATCTACAGCTATAGCTGGGGGAAGGAAATCAAACAATACTACACTATGATCAGACCAACAAATGGGTATAGTATTTTGGAAGGTAATTCTTAAGTCATTAGGAGAAGATTCCATCCAATGTGTGTCCTGCTCTGTGAGTCGGGGCTCTTACAAGTTGAAGAAGACCGATGCTAGAAAGCATCTCTATAAGAGCACTTGAGTCATGGTTGTCCCTCTCCTCCAGATGAGAGTTAAAATCCCCTAAGATAGTCAGAAAGTTCTCTGCTATAACTGGGTCTAAGAGCTGCTTCAGTTCTTGAAGGAAAGGCTGTCTGGGTCCTGGGGATCTGTAGATCAGTAGCCGTCCAAAAGTGCAAGTGGCTGAGAGAATAAGTTTGAAATTGGTGGCCTCACACGTTTGGGTATTCAGGCCTGCCTCAATGATGCATTTAAATTGAGATTTAAAAACAATTGCTAACCCCGCCCATGCGTCCTACCCTATCTACACTTTGGATAGAGTAATTATCCGGGACGGCATCAATTAGGTCGGGTCCTGAGGCTGCATTAGCCCAGGTTTCAGTGATGAAGATCCAATCAGGTTCCAGGTCCTCTACTAGTGTAGCGAACTCAACTCTGTGTTTTATGAGGGAGCAAGCATTGAGCAGTAGCCCCTAATAACCCTCTGTTTTACCTACGGTGTTGACCAACAGTTTTTTAACATCTACCTTTCTCTGAGCAGTAGAGGTACTTGCACAGAGGGGCATGGAGTAGCCGCATGAAATGCAGGAGTGAAATAAATGCTCCGGCCCACTCTCCAAGGGAAACATAACACATGCATCGTGATTATGACTCTCACCTTTCCTGATTTTTAATAGTGCTTCCGCAGTGTAGGAAATAGACTTAGGGACCTCTGTACTAAAACGGGCAGCATGCCGTGCGTCGGGCGCTGTCCAGACGTAGACGGGTGCAGACGGGCTTGCCTTTGGTGTGCTTTCGGCGCGTCAGCGGCGCGCATGCTGCGCATCCCCATGTGTGCTAAATAGTGGTCCTAGCCGAAACACTAGACCGCTACCCGTGTTCTGGCTCCTCCTTCTGTGGAAACCGGAAGTGTACACTGCAATACAGGAGAATGGTGTCTGCCCCCCTCCGCAACAATCGAGCAAAGAAAGCTTGCGGCGGAACAAGGAGGCAGCACTACCAGTCACCCACCAGCGATTGGATGCTGCCCATTTGTTTTTGGTTGAGTAAACAGGTAGTGCCTGGATGTTTAGATAACTACATGGGTAGTGTCTGGATAACTGAATGAGTGCATTAGTAGTGCCTGGCTGATTAGATGAGTGCATGACTAGTGTCTGAGCGATTGCATGAGTCCATTGTAAAAGCTTGAGAGATTGGATGAAAGTAAGAGTACTGCTGGGGTGATTGTATTAGTGTAAGATTATTGCAAGAGTGCACGTGTTTGCCTCAGTATTTTAATGGCTACATGGGTTGTAAGTGGGTGTTTAGATGACTGCATAGGTTATGCGCAAGTGTTATAATGACTGCATAGTTACAGCCTTTTTAATTGCATAAGTAAATGGTTAGTGCCTAGGTGATTAGATAAATGTATGGGTAGTGCCTGCATAGTTCAATGACTACATAATTTCTGCCTGCCTGGTTACAAGAGTACATGTGTAGTGTCTGGATAACTGAATAACTCCATGGATAGTGAATCACTGATTTGATGACTGCCTGACTAGTGGCTAGGTGATTGCATGAGTGCCTGAATACTGCCTGACTGACTGTAAAAGTACCTTCATTGATGTTAGATACATTACAGTTGTTACTATATCTCTGACTCATTGGTTATCTCCTTCTGTCAGTAGCAAACTAACTGTTTTACTGTATATATGCTTTTCTGCTGAGCTATGTGTGAGTTTAAGTCTAGTTATCACACTTGATATATAATTGCATACATGGATCTCTAGGAGCATACATTGCTTTGTTACTGAGCGTGCACATGCATCAGTAAGTTTCTAAAACGGAAAACAACATTTAAAAAATTTTCAAAGCACAAAAGCGTTTGTGAATGGCATACCTACATCATTTCTCAAATACTTCTTCTGCTTCTAAAACATATATTCAGCATTTCTCAAACAAAAGTTACACTCCAAATGAAGCTAGCACAAGAACTCTTGAAGCATTCTGCACTATTAATCCTCCTCAATTTTAAACAAACCATGTTTAAAGAAAAAACACCACCCTCACCATATACATGAAATTTTCATCAGCCTTACTGAACACAGATCATCACGCAAACATATATGCAATTTCTTAATAGATGTAAACCTTCAAGCCATCTTTCTAAAAATGTATACCTCTCTGCATCTTTAAGTAAACTCAAAAGTCCCACCCTATATAGCTATGTGCAACCACAAAAACCATATCTCACTATCTAGGTATATGCAAAGCAGTCATATAAGTTAAAAACCACATTGACATACAATTCCCAAAACATACCTAACAAGTATTACTTCTTTCTAATTCATATACAGGTGGACAACATATTCTCATGTTTTATTTTGACTACACTACTCCTGTTTAATAATGTTTCAAAACGTACTACAACTCCCAGAATGCAAATAACAGATGTATCTATTCTGCACATGATGTTTAGACATTTAAAACATTCTTAGTGCCTCATTGCAACACAATACTAAACTATTATTTTACAATAAAGTACACAATGTAATAAAAAGGCACTAATTCATTTTTCTCTTACTTCCCAAACATTCACCACTATCCTCTTAAACACATATCTTCTAATAGATACAGTTCATCTGATATATTTATTCATATCACTGTGATACTCTTTTTTTTATCAAACTCCCATACACATCTTCATTTCTAATGTAATTTTTATAAAGGATTAAAAAGTTATGTACATACCAGTGAATTCCGTTTATAGATTATATTGTTGTTGTAGCTCTTTGTGGATAGTTTTGACACTGTTACGATTTGTAAAAACTAAGCACATGATTGGTACACCACTCTCATACAAAGCAACCATAAAATGGCAACCTCTTCAACTTTGCACTCTGTGATCATGATAAAGGCAGCAAATGAAATCATGTCTTTCATTTTAGACTACACTATCTCTACTTGTGAATGGTTAGTATCTGTTAACCCTTTCCCTGCATTTTTATTAATTTTCCTTTTCAAAACTACCTCATTTAGCTCCAGCCTTCTCCTGACTACTATTGTTCCTTCACTTCAAAAGGCTTAGAGTAAGGATTGTGGACCACAGTTATATCTATTGGGCTAACGATGCTGCAAAAAAGAGGTATTGACAGGGACTTGGGCTTGGCAAATATGCAGATTACTTGAATTGGCCAGAGAGGGTTAAAGTTTCATCAGTTGCTAGCTTTGGTTAAATCCAATGTGGATTCCCAAGCTCTTCATCTCATGATTGTGCACTGTGGTGGCAATGACCTAGGCACATTGACTGGGGTAGGGCTGCAAATCCTAATGAAAGAAACCTTTGCAGAAGTCATGTCACTTTTCCCTCACACTGTCTTGGTATACTCTAATATATGCCAAAGACAGAAATGGAAGTGGTCAAATCAAATCTGTCCACAGATTGACAAAGCCAGGAAACATGTTAATAAAATTGTTTCTGCATTCCTCAGAGACCATCGCATGGGATGTATCTATAGCAACAATCTGTGTTTTGACATGCATGGAATTTATAGAAATGATAGAGTGCACTTTACAGATAAAGACAACAGGTTTTTTCTTAGTAACCTGAAACTCTGCATCCGGTCTTATGTGTAGCAGCCATATACACACAACAAAAGCAACAGCTCTTGTCAGAGCCATCCTAGTACTCGAAATATTGTGAAGTTTTTTTCAAAAGTTTTTTTTTTTTTAGTTTTTGACAATCTTAACGATGACGCTGCAATCGTTCCAAATACGTTGCAGAACCGGAAAACAAAAGCAGACATTCAATGACCACCAACACATCCAAAAATAATATGTAAAAAAATCCATTCATAGCATTGCACTGCACATATTACTATATACATACTTCTTTCAAAGCATGTTTAAACTCATATTTTTGCAGTTTATTTAAAAACCATCTTTCAGACCTATTTTCCGCTTTTGTGGTTATTCGGGACAACACGATGACGTCGTTAACCGGGACAATCACGCCTTTTCCATAAAGTCTAGAACACATATATCCACACATATTACAGTATTTTACACACTAGGGGGTTCTTACATTATTCTCTAAAGTCAGGTTTTTGTAGAGAGTTTCTATAAAAACCCTTTCTAAAACGTATTTTCTGTTTTCGCGGTGATGCCGAAAATCATCGCTGATACGTCACAAAAACGCAAAGCAAAAGCAGGAATTCAATCGCCACCATCACATTCAACAATTATAACTATTTTACTATTTCTAACCATCACACTAGATACATCACTATCTAATTAACTCTATAAAAACATTTATCAATATCTCAATAACAGTCTGTATTAATGATTCACTCGGTTATGTGAGTGCATGCATAAGTCTCTGAGTGGGTCTGTCACTGCATATATAAGTCTATGAGTGGATATCAGAGTAGACTCATGAGTCTTTCAGTGAGTGTGTCATTGGCTGCACAAGTCTCTGAGTGCATCTCTCTATCAGTGAATATATGAGTGGAAGTAGAAGTCTCTCATTGGGTGTGTGAGTCGATGTATGAATGTCTGAGTGAGTCTCTGACTGGGTGTGTGAGTTTCTGAGTGGGTCTCTGAGTGGGTGAGTGAGTGTCTGAATAGGGCTGTGAGTGGATGTATGAGTCTCTGACTGCATATGTAAATGGGTACATGAGCCTGCTACTGGATCTATGAGTTGGTGTATAGGTGTCTGAGTGGGTCTCACTATCAGTGGGTGTGACAGTGGAAGCAAACTTTTCACACTAGGTCTGTAAGTGGGTGTATGAGTGTCTGAGTGGGTCTGTACATGGGTGCATCACTCTTCAAGTGAGTCTGTAAGTACGTGCAAGAGTACCTGAATGAGTATGACAGTGGGTACATCAGTATCTTAGTGGGTATGTGACTGGATATATAAGTGCGTGAGTGGGAATGTGAATTGGTGTATGAGTGTCTGAGTGAATATGTGAGTAGGTACTTAAGTGTGTGACAGTCACTGGCTAGTGTGTACAAATATATATATATATATATTTTAATATTACCACCAAAATTTGTGACGACGATGGTAGTTGCAACGTCCCCATGACAGTACACGGGGGCCACACTGGAGGTCGCAACGTGATTGCGAATATCGTGCGTGATTAAAAAAAATCACTTTTGGACACATAGCTTGTGTCACGAACACCCCCATTTCTCAAACATGGGGTCAGACCCCTTTATGTTAGCTTTTCCAGAAATGTTCAGCCCCGGGAAATATTCCCGATCAATAAAATGGCAGTCGCAACTTTCTGTTCAGGTTCTGTCCAGCCAATCAGAGCATTCCCTTTGGCGCATGAATTCGCGATTGATTGCAGAGTTGTTGCAAAATATCCGCGGCCAGAGATATCACTATTATTTTCGGCTTAAATTTCTCAAAAACTACTGAACATATTTACATCAAATAGGCAAATGGCACTTCCTTGAACCAACATCTACCTCCCTGCCAAATTTGGTGAAAGTCCATTCAGCAGTTCGGGCTGTAGGTGTGACTAAATGCTCCTATGGGAATTAACATTATCAATGCACCCTGATTTCGTGCCGCGAATTCTCGGACCAAACTGCACGGATCACCCCCAAACTTTTCGTGACAACCAGAACCTACCTTGACACTTTTTGGGAATATTTCATGAAGATTGGTAAAACGACGCCAAAGTTATAGGCAAGTCAAAAAATGCTTCTCATATGGAAACTAGGTCCTAACTATATCTACCTACTGGCATCTGCCAGTAGGTAACATATATATATATATATATATATATTATCTACTGGCGGTCGCCAGTAGATAGTTATAGTTAAAACCTATTATCCATAGGAAATCCAGCGACATTCTATTTGAAATAACGTTGGCGCCGGTTGATGAATCTT